>VXBZ01006904.1:0-18756 GCA_013399135.1 Heliornis fulica | reverse complement strand
AGGCAGAAGGAAAATTGTGCTTATAAAGAAACCAGTAGCTAATCCAGGGAGCTTTGTGAGGAGGAAGGCATCGCTCAGTGTAAGGGATGTGCCTACTCTTCAGCCTCACTTCTGCCAGCTTGGCCCTTTGCTTCCCAACAGGACATTGTTTCAATTGAATGCTGTTTCATTGAAGAACAGAGATATAAAAAAAAAAAAAAGGAAAAAAAAAATTCAACCACAAATCGACAAAAAAACCCACAACCCAAACAAAAATACCCACATCTCAGTTTGAGGGTTGTTTTGGTTTTGGGCTTTGTTTTTTAATATTACATTAAGAAAATCTTTGGGTGTAAAAATGCAGATTGTGTTTAATCTAAGCATCTATTCCTTTTTTCAGCTTGGCAGCCACTTTAAAGAGCCAGTTATCACTCAGCCAGGTGAACAGAGTGAACATCTTCTCTTAATTAAACGGGTATGGCACCACCGGAGTCACGGGGTGTGAGATGCAAATGTGGAGACTGGTCTCAAGGGGCTTATGGCAAGCATCAAAAGGTCTTTTGTTAAACATGGTATTTTAATGCAGTACCACACCGGATTTCTTTCTGAATCACATGCTAATGAAACCTCTGTTGACTCAGTAATGAGAGAGAAAGAAGACACAGTGTAAAGGGAAAAATGAAATACCAGTTTCTCAGAGGGCAAGCCCCCATACCTTTACCCGGGGTGCCGCGTCCACCAGATGAGATAGCCGATCTGCTGAAAGGAACGGTTCCCTATGCAAAGTGGCTGTCACAAGAGGGAGGTCCCATTGCATTGCAGCTGCACTAGCTCACCTCAACTGCATGGAGCATTACCTACCACTTCCATCTCCCCTGCTATGAAAGCTTGGTAGCCATGCACTTCTCTTCCTCCTCCTGTTTCTCAAGCCCATCTTGCACAATCTTGCCATTCCCCTGAAACACTCTCCCTTCCTCTACCACCTCACCACATCTCTTCCCTGCCTGTGGAGAAGCTGTCCAGGGCCAAGGGCTAATACACATTTTTGCTTTACTTCACTCCTGACCAGTGCCAGATCTCAGCTAGCTAGAAGTACACAGGGAACGTAGTATAGGCAAGCGATGCTACCTTGTTAGGAGCAGAAAGGGGGTGCAGCTCCCCTGTAAGTAGTATCTGTTCATCAGTCAGGGACCGAGGTGAAGAGGGAAGCAGGTTACTGTGACACAAATTTGTCAATGAATCCCTTAGAAAGCCTAGGCATTGTACTTCTCTCCCCCCACAACATTGTTTCTGTTCTCTCCTAGCTCATTCTGATGCTGTGTGAGTTCTGTGCACTATCATGATGCTGGGTTTATGCTGTATTTTATTCTTTTTAAAAGCTTACCTTGAAAGATGAAGAAAAAAATAATGCAAGGCCTTTCACAGAATCACAGACTGGTCTGGGTAGGAAGGGACCCCACAGATCATTGAGTTCCCCCCCCCCCCGCCACAGGCAGGGCCACCAACCTCCAGGCCTCCATTAGAAAAGGTTGGCCAGAGCCGCATCCAACCTGGCCTTGAACACCTCCAGGGTTAGGACATGGCAACAAAAAAAAAAGATTCATCTCTAGTGAAGGATGTTCTTCTGGTCTTCACATACAAAGCCTTCAATTCCTGATCTTTTGGACACCTCCTACAAAACTGAGGAGACCATGCTGGAATTTCTTCTCCAGACCAGGGCTGAGCAGGTATGTAAGGCAGGAATGGAGCCCACCAAAACTTCATCTACAACAAAATGACTCCCTTCTGCAGAATTTGTGCAAAATCTCTTCCCTCCTCCTCATTTTCCACATACATTCTCCACTATATACCCTTCATTTCCTTGGAAACTTCACAGCCTTTTGAACTTTCATAACTCTTCAGATGTGATGACCCAGTGATGAGTTGAAAAAATGTTATGCAATGTCCGTTCCCTACAAAGAGCATCGGGGATGAGTGTAGGTTTCTGTCTCTGGTTAGAACTCAGAATTGTTTTCCCAACACTGCTTGATCACTCACGCAGGGCTAAGACCACAGAGCCATGGTGCACGCCACTTTTCACATGAAGAAGAGCCTCCTGCTCTGAAGTTTCATCAAGGCCAGAGATGAAGAGGGATGATACAAGAGCAACATACCCCATCTGACCAGGACCTCTGCCAAACACCTTCATGCCATGCTTGGAGAGCACTCACAGGCTTGTGTGCATCCAGGATGGTTCTAACCATGCGCTTAACCTGAGACACGAAGATGGCAGTGAACTGGCAGCCATGGGCTTGTGTTTAACCTTAGGCTGGGGTCTTAATACTGGCAGTGCTGCTATAAAGCTGTTTCTGAAGAAGAGCTTTATTCTCATACAGCTGAGCAATATAACCATCCTTTTTTAAAAAAAATTAATTAATAATTCATTACCAGCTTCTACATGACAAGAAGTAACGGAAGACTGAGGGGCTGTATCCTGTGATTGATCTGATGCTCAAAGATAACTCTCCAAGCTGGCACAGCTCCAGGATCTGCCAGTGCACATCCTCCCCCCCCTCCTCCATTTTGTTTTGTTTTGTTTTATTCTCCCTGACAGACCACCTGAATCAGCAGCCCTCTGGCAGTAATTGTTCTTCAGTGAAAACACAGACTAACAGCATGTACAGAGCTTGTTGTGCTCCATCCTGGGAAACTCCTAGCTGTGCCTTGAGGCGCGAGGCGAGGGAGAGCCAAAGAGAGAACACTCTGAACTAACAAGAAGCAAGACATTTAGAAAGCAACAGCTCTACCTCCAAAGACCTCATGCACCCCATCCTGGGTTGGGATTATTCAGATGAAAGGTTATTTCCATGGGCAATGCACGAGCTGGCAAGGCACAGAGTTGTGGATCCCGAAGGTGAGATTAGTCTCGCACAATTTCTTTCAGCGGGACTTCATCATCTTCATAAGTAACTAATGCTCATGATGCATAGGACGTGTGTTTGGCACCATTTTACTGCCTCCAGCCATGGGCCAGACCCACTACTCTGTATGGGGAGCCAGAGGATTATTTTCAGAGACAACAAAAAGCTGAGCAATTTCTTTGCCAGATGATGATGATAAATTAATGTATCTGTCTACCCACATGTTTGCAGTACACACTGCACAGGAGTCCTTACTTTCAGAGTGTTTCTGTGCTTCGCTGTCAGAGGTCGCTCC
Source organism: Heliornis fulica (assembly GCA_013399135.1). NCBI lineage: Eukaryota > Metazoa > Chordata > Aves > Gruiformes > Heliornithidae > Heliornis > Heliornis fulica. The sequence continues at coordinate 15,582 of VXBZ01006904.1, read as the reverse complement.
AGACCCTCGTACCAAAGCACAGAGAAACCCTACAGCATTGCAGAGATTACACGAGGGCAGGGAGAACCTCTGTAGACATATAAGATCAGGTTAACATATAGCNGCCACAGGCAGGGCCACCAACCTCCAGGCCTCCATTAGACAAGGTTGGCCAGAGCCGCATCCAACCTGGCCTTGAACACCTCCAGGGTTAGGACATGGCAACAAAAAAAAAAGATTCATCTCTAGTGAAGGATGTTCTTCTGGTCTTCACATACAAAGCCTTCAATTCCTGATCTTTTGGACACCTCCTACAAAACTGAGGAGACCATGCTGGAATTTCTTCTCCAGACCAGGGCTGAGCAGGTATGTAAGGCAGGAATGGAGCCCACCAAAACTTCATCTACAACAAAATGACTCCCTTCTGCAGAATTTGTGCAAAATCTCTTCCCTCCTCCTCATTTTCCACATACATTCTCCACTATATACCCTTCATTTCCTTGGAAACTTCACAGCCTTTTGAACTTTCATAACTCTTCAGATGTGATGACCCAGTGATGAGTTGAAAAAATGTTATGCAATGTCCGTTCCCTACAAAGAGCATCGGGGATGAGTGTAGGTTTCTGTCTCTGGTTAGAACTCAGAATTGTTTTCCCAACACTGCTTGATCACTCACGCAGGGCTAAGACCACAGAGCCATGGTGCACGCCACTTTTCACATGAAGAAGAGCCTCCTGCTCTGAAGTTTCATCAAGGCCAGAGATGAAGAGGGATGATACAAGAGCAACATACCCCATCTGACCAGGACCTCTGCCAAACACCTTCATGCCATGCTTGGAGAGCACTCACAGGCTTGTGTGCATCCAGGATGGTTCTAACCATGCGCTTAACCTGAGACACGAAGATGGCAGTGAACTGGCAGCCATGGGCTTGTGTTTAGCCTTAGGCTGGGGTCTTAATACTGGCAGTGCTGCTATAAAGCTGTTTCTGAAGAAGAGCTTTATTCTCATACAGCTGAGCAATATAACCATCCTTTTTTAAAAAAAATTAATTAATAATTCATTACCAGCTTCTACATGACAAGAAGTAACGGAAGACTGAGGGGCTGTATCCTGTGATTGATCTGATGCTCAAAGATAACTCTCCAAGCTGGCACAGCTCCAGGATCTGCCAGTGCACATCCTCCCCCCCCTCCTCCATTTTGTTTTGTTTTGTTTTATTCTCCCTGACAGACCACCTGAATCAGCAGCCCTCTGGCAGTAATTGTTCTTCAGTGAAAACACAGACTAACAGCATGTACAGAGCTTGTTGTGCTCCATCCTGGGAAACTCCTAGCTGTGCCTTGAGGCGCGAGGCGAGGGAGAGCCAAAGAGAGAACACTCTGAACTAACAAGAAGCAAGACATTTAGAAAGCAACAGCTCTACCTCCAAAGACCTCATGCACCCCATCCTGGGTTGGGATTATTCAGATGAAAGGTTATTTCCATGGGCAATGCACGAGCTGGCAAGGCACAGAGTTGTGGATCCCGAAGGTGAGATTAGTCTCGCACAATTTCTTTCAGCGGGACTTCATCATCTTCATAAGTAACTAATGCTCATGCTGCATAGGACGTGTGTTTGGCACCATTTTACTGCCTCCAGCCATGGGCCAGACCCACTACTCTGTATGGGGAGCCAGAGGATTATTTTCAGAGACAACAAAAAGCTGAGCAATTTCTTTGCCAGATGATGATGATAAATTAATGTATCTGTCTACCCACATGTTTGCAGTACACACTGCACAGGAGTCCTTACTTTCAGAGTGTTTCTGTGCTTCGCTGTCAGAGGTCGCTCCAGACCCTCGTACCAAAGCACAGAGAAACCCTACAGCATTGCAGAGATTACACGAGGGCAGGGAGAACCTCTGTAGACATATAAGATCAGGTTAACATATAGCCCATGCTGGGTTTTCATGGCTTAGTCAGAAATTTATCTTTTTTTGCAAAGTAAACCCAGATTTTGGTCAAAAGCCAGATTGAATTGCAGCTGAGCTGGATCCAGTTTCATGAAGCATTCCCAAGAGACCCTGGAAAACACTGTTATCGTTATGTTCTTTTTTCTAAAAGAAAAAAACTATTGGTTTTCTTGAACAGTCAGGCAGAAATAAGTCAGTGTTGGGAAGTGATCTCTAACTTCTAAATGTCTGCCTCAGATATATCATTAGAGATGGCTCCAACAGTTTGCAAGTTTTAGGCTCCCATCAAAATATACACACACACAGATCAGGTATTATTGTTATTGTTGAAAAAAACCCCCAAACTTCTCAAGTAAAGATTACTTATAGATGAGATGAATATTGAATAAATGTAATCCATGGATTAATTAGCTAAAGACCTATGTTAATCAGAAAGCAGGAAAGGGAGAAACACTAGCTCATTAAGCATTTAGAAGCATGTTGTGTGTTCTTCCAGGATTCAGTTTCCCTCTCCCCATAACACAACTGCTTTTTATTTAACACTTGGAGGTGTGTGAGAAGTCCAATGTCCTCGTGTGTTAGAGCTCAAAACTGTCAAATTATAGGGCATTAGTCACTGACATGAGAAGAAACGAGCTAAATAGTACAGGACACAAAACCAACTCTACAACTCCACAAATTGCTCAGATTCTGCGTACCAAGTCTGGCATTTACATAAGTAATAGCTGGATTCCTGGTCGTGCATTACTTATTCATACCTTGTGTGGAATAACTGAAATGTAAAAGACTAATCCATAATCCTAAGAAATCAAAAACCCGACAAGACACTTTATCCTCTCAGGAAAATCAGGCTCATAAGCTGAGGATGGCAGCACGCTCAGCGCTGAAGCATGGCAGCATTTCCCCACTGTACGGCCGCGCAAGCTCGGGTCTATTTCAGGGCTCTTTCAGCATCTGTCATCTGTTTGATGAACACACACAAGCACGAGCAGTCAGGGTGTGTGGCCACCTCTCTCGTGGCACATGCAGCGAAGTCTCTCTGCTTTCCCAGGACTGCCATCCTTGGAGTTGATGCAAGCTTTCTGTATATTTTTCTTTTAACTAAGCAGGTTCTATCTTCAAAGAAAGATGAGTGTCAAAAGGACATGGGTCGAAGTATACGTTTCTTACTTCAACAGAGTTTGTCATTAAATATCCCACTTTAAGGTTTATTCCATGGATATTTCAATGTTGCATATGAACAGCTCTTGGGTTTTTTTCTTTCAACTTTATCTTTTTGACAACAATCTTCAGCATCCAGCCTCCCTGAAGACAGTATCACACAGGTAAAAACAATGCAGAGGTACAGAGAGATCTCCACCAAGCCTGATTCTTGGGGGAAACTACACATCTCTTGGGTTTCCTACTTACCAAAAATCACAATGGACAAACTATGTATAGAACCAAAAATGCATATAACTAACCGTGCTGTCCTTTTTCATCATCTCAGCTTGCATGACACCACTTTGTTGCACTGAACGCCGCTCCTGAACGCTCCCCAGGTTCACCTTCCCCACTGCACCCTCTGGTCCTGCCCCACCTCAAAAGTGACCGTGGCTCTGCCTCTCCCCCTGAGGATATGTGACACAAAGGACAGAAACACCGAGGTTTGTCATCATCCCTTGTGTGACTGCATGTGAGCCGCAGATGGACCCTTACTTCCAGAGGAGGACAATGGCATCATCTGGGGTGGGTTATTCTGTTTATGCTGATCTTGAGGTTCCAAGGCCAAGGGAGCAGCAGATCATACACAAAGTGGTTTGCTGTACCATGGGCCGAGTCTGACAGACACTTTCATAACTCTCTTCATTAGGAAATAATTGCCAGCCATTACACAGCCATTACCTCCCTCCTCTCTGTGTAACCGAGTCCAACAAAGCTAGCACCATGAAAGGTAACGGTCTCTACCCATGCAGGGCTGCCACACAGCCTGTAAGAGTGAAATTCTGTCCAGGTCAGTCTTAATGAATTTGGCAGGGTAGATACGGGAGTGGGGGGGGAAGCAGCATCCAGAGCTTACCACAGACACCTTCGGCCACTGAGCAGCCATACCAATGCACTGACTCACGAGCCCTGCACGGTACAGCCACCTCAGCACCATATGCTGGGACCCCTGAGCTATCAACTCCTCCTACGGTGTGGGGTGATCTCCACCCCACAAGGAGTGGGACTGACACATAGGGACCATGGATTTCCTCAGAGTTTGTAGTGCCCTGAGCCCCTGTGACTGCACAGACCACCATCGCGACCTGCCATCACCTCCACAAACTGGAGTGCAGGTTACAAAATCAAAGGAAATCTTTGGCTCAGAGCAGGAGCCAGCTGCACATTTAGGAACTTGGGCACTCCATGAGCTGGCATTCTAGGAGACAGAGTATTTCTCAGGATGCAGGTATGTAGTGGGCATCCACACCCATTTCACTTCTTATTACCTGATTCTCCAGAAACCTGGTTTTCATTTAGCAAGGAAAATGAAATCCTTAGATCCTCTGTTTAGGAAAGAGATGCTTAGGGCTGAGGCTTGAGGCAACTGAAGTAGCCTGCAGAAAATCCATTCCAGTAGCCTCCAGCAAGTGCAAATAATTCCATTTTGCCTGGAGCAGTATTAATGCAATGACATTTGGAACAACTTTTCAACCTACCACACGGACACATAAGGTTATAGGTGAAACTTGTTCACTGGGAAGACCTTCAAAGACCACTGCTGCTGTCTTCAGCCCCAGCCGAACCCATGGGTATGGAAATGCCCTGTGTAATGAACTTGTAGGGTTAGAGCTCTTAATAATGTATGGGCATATACCATACATTATGTATTTAGCACGGGTGACTTGAGGTGAAGCTAAAGGCAGATCAAACAATCCATTGGGTTGGACTTAAAATACTTGAAAGGTGCCCTTGGACCTAGCTTTAGTAATCAAAAAGCAGCAGAGTCTCCCACTCAGGCTGACACCTCCTCAGGTGCTGCACTGGACCCAGAGCAGGAGCCTCAGATTGATCTCCACAACATACCTTTCTTTCAGGAGGAAAGGGCAAGGGAGTTAACTCTCTCTTTGACAACACTTGGAGAAAAGTCTTTGCATGCTGCCAATATGTCAGGTCTCCAAAGGATGCCCATGTGACCCAGGGGTCTGTAGCAGACCTCATGGATGATGTGAGGGTAAGCATTCCCCTTTGGAAACCATCCCTGCACAATCCATGAGCTGTGGGAGAAACCCTGTGCTGGGGACACACCAGCTCTACCATGAAGCCACAGCTGGGGCAGACGCTGCAGGTTTTACACTGGAGATTGGTGAGACACACCTAAGCCTGGCCCTCTGCAAGAGTGCAAGCTGCAGCATGCAATACAATACTTTGTGGTACTGAAGGACCTTCCGAATGAGGGTCTCGCATTAATTAATTAAGCCTCAGAGCACCTAGAAGGAAAATCTATCCTATTTTACCAGCAAGTGCAATGAGTATGCTAAGGTCACACAGAATAGAGGAGCAAAGGAAAGAGAGATCTTGGTGTCCTGACTCCTGACTCCTTGCTGCATCTATTAGCTCATGAGTCCCCTACAAAGGACACACGTGGAGGACAAAAGGTGACCCACAGCTGTGCCCCAAGGGGCACCACGCTGAGAAGTTTAATAAGTGCAGGAGAATGACTAACAGGGTTACACAGATTGACACAGGTCAGTAAAGAATATGGCATTAAGAAAATTGATCCTTTCAAAGCCTCCAGCCACATGCTTATGTCAGAACCAGACGTGACTTGTGTCTGTGTTTCATACGATACCACCAAGTATCCACCAAAGGGCTTTCCTTCATGTTTAAATAATGAAATGCAATGTAACGCCGACAGGTGCTTTTGCACAGTGAGAAGGGAGACGAAGGGAAAGTGTTTGGGTGGGCTGAGGCAGAGTCTGGGACTTCCCTGCCTCTCCCACCCTTCCCTGTCCATCCCTACCTGCATGGCTCACAAGCAGGAGGTCACCAGCGGCTGGATGTGTCCGTCGGTCTGCGATGCCAAGGAGACAAGCACATGGGAGCTGGAAGAGAGAGTAACCTGTTTGTGATTGGGGTGTGTGTGTACAGCACAGCAGCTACAGTGTCTGTGCAAAAGACAGCAGGCTGTCATGGGGAAGAAAAGGAAATGTGCTCTACAGGTCATCATGGAAGATGGTTGGTATCGCTGTGAGATCATTTTGGTTTGGGTGCTGCCAAATATTTGAGAAAATGTCTCGTGGCTTTCTAAGCACATCATCTTGCATCTCTCAAAGATCATGCAATTTCCGCTTGCTCCTGCAGGGAACTTTTATCCACTTGCCAAACTGAAGTAAATATTAAGATTGCCACTGTAGGAAAAGAATATAATGTATAAGCAGAAAGGGACATTCTGCCAAGCTCAGCTGGCACTTAAGGACTAGCTGTGTAAAGCACTGCTCGTGTAAATTGCAGCAACAAATGCAATTGCTCTCTGTTCTTTGTCTTGCAGTTGGAATAGAGATTGATGGACAAGTTGAAAGTGACACAGACAGTGAAGGTAATGTAGAGATTTAAAAAGTATTGTCTTGTTTGAAATATGGGAGGTGATGCTTTTTCTTTTTCTCTCTGGCTTGTGACTTGCTGTACAACAGGAACCGTTTCATCTACTTGTAAGCAGACAGATTTTTCCCTTCAGGTCTGACTTATAATAGTGATATGTAAACCATCATTTTTAAGCAGGCTGTCCACTTTCATCCACCCTCCCAGAGTAGGAGACTGCTGGAGCCCACATCCCTTGGCAGTCATCCCTAGTAAACCAGGCATCACAGTAGAGCATCACCCTGTGCAGCACTGCGACTGGTTTGCCCCACACCAAGGTCCAGTTTGCCCTCCCTGTAATGCTTACGTAGACCATAACACACTGGTATCTTGATTAATCGTTACCACAAGAAGATAAAAATTTGAACAGGTTGGAAGCAGAGTGGTGGCTGTTAGGAAAATCAGGACGAGACAGTGACAGGATTAAAAACAGCTTTAAATCTGTGTTTAGGAAACAGAGATGGTTAAGAGGTAAGATTATAACAGTACATGAAGAGAGATAGCCAAGAGCTAAGATCATAACATCACCAGATATGTGATATAACTAATGTATATATAGCTACTGTAAAAATGGTCCACAACCATATTTGTACAATCCATAAAATATGAGAAAGTAATTAGCAAATGTCTGGGACTTACATTTTTTAATCATATCCACCTTTCTCATACAGGCAAAGCCAGAAATAAGATAACAGATAAAAGGAAAAAATGCATGCTCCTCATTTAGTGTAATACTTGATACTTTGCAAATTAAAACCATGATAGTTGTCTGCCTAAAATGAACGTTTTCCTAAAAAAGAGTAGGTGGTCCTTTGATCCAGATCACTAGCTGAAATTCAGCTGAGATGCACCATTACATAGTAACTGAAACCTACTTAACAGCTCTTGAAAAATAAATTGAAAGCTCTTTCTAATTACCAGCAAACAAGTGTGACAGCAACCATCAACTATTTTTTACAACTAGCAAGCAAAAACTATTTGCTTGCTACTAACATTTCACCAGAACAAAAATGAAAATACTCTAATTCTTTTTTGCTTCTATTTTCCTTGCTTTTTAGGCTGCTTATTTCTCACTCTGGATCCCACTCCAGCACAATTTTCTTCTTCCATTATAACTTCCCCAACTCTAGGGAAGATGCTAACATTACAAATTTTTGGTTGGTTGGTTGGTTTGAACACTATTTTCATCAGTAAGAAATTTTGGAAACTTAGAAGGCAAAAGAACCTGAAAAACTTACTACTGATTTTAATGTGCTTAGAGACAAAGGGGATGGAGCATCTCGAGGGTTTTGGGATATTTTCTCCCCTTTTCCATAATGTTCTTCAATTAAATCATGCTGCATGTGTGATCCTTCAAACTGGAAGCACTTCTGACTTGTGGACAAATGAGTTTTTTAGCTTGCAATGCCAATAAGAACAAAACAAGCATCAGATACCACCTGTTTTTTTAAGCTGTGCCTTTTCTCTAATTAAATAGATAACCTCCACCCAAAGCCTTGAAAAGTAAACAGCTTCCAAGGACGCCGCACCAAGCAGCACACTACAGCCTATTTAGGTGGCTGCAATTTCCATTTCCTTTACTCTGGGGTGTTTATAGGCCAGGAATATTTCTGCCTGTGCTCTCTGTTGGGTGGCTTTTGCATTTGTCACTGATTTTTCAATTTTCTTATGGTCACCTCTCAGCCACTGATATGCTGAAATGAGCTGTACTGTCTTAAATGGGAGTTGTGTAACCGGGGAGTTGGACACGGTCCCTCAGTGGTGCATAACACAAAGCCTACCGAGGTCAATGGGCATCTGCTCATCGACTCCACTAGGGTTTGCATCAGGCATCCTCGCTGCCTGCACTTTTTCTGCTGTATTCTTATTTTGCCAGTATGGAAAACTAAGTATTCCCCAAAGTAATTGTTTTGTATCCCTTGCAGAAGATGAAGTAAAGGACAAGACACCTAAAAAACAACCCCTCAGGGGAACTGGCAGAGCAAACAGACTTGAAAGGAAAAAGCAGGAGAAGGACAAAGAAGATGAGAGCAAAGAGGAAGACAGTTGTAGCCCACAAAACAAGGCTTCTAGGAGAAAAAACTACCAGAAGAAAAACAGTGATGGAAAAAAGGCAGGGGAGGAAGGAAGCCAGCAGAGAGAGAGAGGCAAAAAGACTCCTACTAAAGATGAAAAGGAGTCAGAAAACAAAGAAAGGAAAACAAACAAGAAAGAAAATGAGGAGGAGAACAAACAGAAGAAAGACAGGAAAAACAGGTAATTAAACAACCCCTGAATATTATGCCTTGTGTCACACTGGCAGCACTATGGCTACACCAGTGGCGTATGGGTCAGAACTGCAAAGCCAACAGGCTGTGAGTTACTGCTCTTCCCAAAGCAGAAAACAGTAGTGTACAATGCCACACCACCAAAATGTTTCTTAGGTCTGCTATCAGTATCATTTCACAGCCAGGATCCATTCCTGGAGCCATAGTGCCTACACCTGGGGGTAGAAGAGTTCACTCTTCAACAGGAGTGTGTGCAACTCAGACCCAGGTTGAGCACTTTTTTTTGGTTGGTCTCTGGAAACTTTTAGGTTAAAACTGATCTCTCGGGTTTTCTATGCTCTTTCTCTTGCTTGTCCGGACTCTCTGCTTCTCCCCTCCCCTCCTATTTCTTTCTGAATGGCATGAAAGCCATTTCTCCAGTCAGCTGTAGCCCTAGGCAATGCTGCTGTAGCTGAAGCATGGTCCAGAACACTATGTTGGGTGAGTTATGATGGGGCGCAATCACCTCTTCATTATCCTAGCTTGGAGCAGTCTTGCCATGATGGGTCACACCACTATCACACTGAGCCAGGGGATGGTGAGGCTCTTTGCCAACGTCAGAGTGCGATTCCCAGGGGCCAACAGCACTGTGCTCACCTGAAGCAAGACCTTCCCTCTAAACCCTGTGTTTTTCTATTTCATGCACTTTTTTGTGTGTCTCAGTACTTCTTCTGCTTCTTCCAACTCATCTGACGAGGAGTCACTATCAGAGGAAGAGCTTGCAATGCTGATGGAGCAGGTGGAACAGAAGAAAAAACTGATTTCCACCATGAGGAACAAGCCCTGGAAGATGGTGAAGAAGCTCTCGGTACTCAGGTACCCTTCATGCCATGAACCCACACCCCTGAGATCTTTGCTGGTTATTAGATGCACTTTGCCCCCCTCTAGAAATTGTGTATTTGTAGCTGTTACTCTTGAAGCCTCAGAAAAGGTGACCGGCAGACCTTGGGCAGCCTGTCTGGCTTTAAATGGTCAGAGTTAAAACGTGGACCGAAGAACAGACAAGGTGCAAATCTGTTCAACTGATACCCACGGCCAGGTCATTCTACCCTTGTATTTAAAATCAAATGACTCACTGCTGTCAGGCCACTTGTTAAAGCAAACTCTGTGCCCTGGTTTGCTTATGCATGCCCATTGGCCAACAGAAATCAAAGCTCCAAAGTGCCATGTCAGTTCCCACTTCCTGAGACGGTGCTGTTTGGAAAGAAAAAAATATTTTCAGAGGTTTGTATAGCAAAGATAACATCACCACCCAGTCTATGCTGAATGTGAGAGCAACTTGGGCATCTGCAGAGATCCCTTAGTGCCATGGGGTGCAGCGGAGCAGAGTTGACTAGAACCATTCCCACATCAAGGCAATGTTTCAAATCCCAGCTCTATTTGTTAAAACCATATGGAAACACTTTCTTGTCAGGAGAGCGTTAACAATAACACTGAGAGGCATGAAAAGCCCCAGTGGGAGTCCACGCTCTGCCTTTGACAAGGGGCTGCTCAGAGCTGCAGTGACCAGGCGGTGAAGGCTGGCAGTCTCCATGTGTCTCTGCTTCTCTCTCTTAAACCCTGAAGACCAAAACCTGCTCTGTTCTCAATTAAATTCAGGACATTTGAATACTGCCAATTATTTTTTAAAAATATGAGTAAATATCCTTAGAGAAAAACTGTACTAAAGCATCTTTTCTATCTCACAGGCTTACCTCATGAGCCTGAGATCATTGCAAATAAAATCTTATGTCCCTAAAAACCCAAAGCACTGCAAGAAAAGAAAAACAAACCAAAGCAGTTATTTCTGATATATTTCCCCTTTGCTGTAGGATTCTGGCTAAAATTCTGCCTAGGATCATGTTTAATAACATACCTCCATCCTTTAATCTCATCCCTGAACCACAGAAGTCCTTACCACCCACTAAACAAAACTGTTGTATTGCTTGTGCTAGGGTGGGTCTCCAGAAAGGCTCCCAGAGTGCTGTACATTCATTTCTTATTTTGGCTGCACAATCTCAACCCTGAGAGAGGAAAGGATTAGCCCCATTGCACAGATGAGGAACACGAAACACAAAGAGAGCAGAAAAATTACATGAAAGACTTAGAAATCTCACTTTAGGCTTGCAGATGAAGACACAGGTGATTTTCACAAGGCTAAAATAACCAATTATTTCTACCAAGTAAAAATCCATCCTACTCCACTCCAGATTAGGATTGGAAAGGACCTCCCAACTCCTTAAATTTAATCCCCTCTCATCAGTAACAACTTCTCAGCAGCATCAATATATAACATAACCTATTCACAAATTCTGTGCACTCTAACAACATCACCACAGGTTAAGATTTCTAAGGGAAATACAGAGGATTTCTAAAATTAACTGCACTTTTCAGCTTGATTTGACTCTTGAGCAACATACTCTCATTTCTCTGGCACTGAGATTTTCCTGTTGGGCCAGATGTAAAGATAGCAGCCGGCATCCCAAACACAACACAGAGAACCCAAACCTCTGCCTTCACAGGGGGAGCGCAACGTGGGGGATTTCCCACTGCTGCAGGCAGAGGTGAAAAGCTAAAACCCCCCCTTTGCTGTTTCAATAACATGCTCGTCTCTTTTTCTGATTAGGGAGGCACAAGCTTTTGTAGAGAAGTTTGAAGGAGCTCTGGGAAAAGGGAAGGGCAAAAAGTTGTATGCATACAAGATGATGATGGCAAAGGTAAGTGCTGCAACAATGTCTGGGAAAAGTCTGGTTATTCAGGCTTTTCAGGTCATTCAGCCCATTTTGGTAGAGTTTATTGACCTATATTTGGCATAAGAAACAGCAGGAAATCAGGATAAATCTTAATGCACACATTTAAAAAAACTACTAGCCAGCTTCAAAACTATAACAGAAAGATAAGGGGGAAACTTCCCTGAACCTGAATCTCCCTGAGACCTTCCCTGAAGCAAGGGAGGATATGCAGGAGCAGGAAAAAACACGGCTTTCTGGTCACAAGCTCCAAAATCTTGAAGGGTGGGACAAGGTACCCCTAAAGAGGAGAGAGGCCATGCCAAACTCCTGCCCTGTCCCACGGACTCATGTAAAATTCCATCAGCCCTGTTAATGAGACAACAAGGAGAATGCTGGCTGCATGGTAAGATTGAAGTTGGTAGACAAGTTGTGTGTTGTCATGGAGATTATATAGGGAAGTAAAAACCAGAGCCAGACCTGAGATGATCACATCAATGGGAGTTTAGACGCTGGTCTGACAAGGAAGAATTCAAGATCAGTATTTTATCAAATTAAATTTTGTTTCAAATAGAGTTGGTTCTGCATCAATTCCTTCAATACAGGGTTAGGTCTGGATTTTCTACCCCTATATAATACAGTAAACTCATAGCACAACTGCAGCTTTCCAAATGCCAGGAATATTAAAGCTTACATAATGAACGTGAACACTCAGGGGTGGGGAGCTTTTGACTGTGGTTTCTGAAATAGTACAAAAGATCAGACCCAAACCAGAGCTTCCATGTTGGACTTTGATTCCTAGCAGTGCTACCAAACCCTGAGATAAGAAAGCCCTATGGCCTCCTTAGCTCCTCTCTGCTCACAGCAATATTGTCTTCTTTCAGAAATGGGTGAAATTTAAGAGAGACTTCGACAATTTTAAAACCCAGTGCATACCCTGGGAGATGAAGATAAAAGAAGTGGAGAGTAAGTTGCTGTGCAGTGATCAGACATTTTGTGAGAAGGCTTTGCCTTCATCCTAACAATGCTTCAGCTCCCTGGTCCCCAGTCTCTGCTCACCCTGAGCACTGGTACCAACCTAGGAGCACGCTCCCCAGGCAGCTCCAGGCTTTGCCATCTCCATCAATGGTGGAGACAGTTGGGAGGGTCTCAGGCAACATGCTGGAGAGACCTATGAGTAAAGGGATCTAGGTCTTGCTGAGGGTAGTTTAACCCCCATAAACTCCTAACCACTGCCTTCTGTTTCAAGGTCACTTTGGCTCTTCAGTTGCTTCCTACTTCATATTTCTGCGGTGGATGTATGGAGTAAATCTTGTCCTTTTTGGGTTAATATTTGGACTAGTTATAATTCCAGAGGTAAGTGCTTAATTCTCCTTTCAGTAATATCTCTTCCCTGCTGCTGAACGTGATCATGAGATTGATAGCACAAACAGGTGTCTTAGTGATTTAGAACAGTTAAATGCATAGGGATGATGATTTACAAAGAGCAACTTACAAGGCTATTACTGACACAGGAACAAAACTTGGACTGAAATCTGGAGACCTAAAAAGCTATCAAAGATTCTGCCCATCCAGTAACTAAAAAAGGAGTTCAAAACCCTAACCTTAGTCAAAATGTATAAATAGCCTCAAGTGAAAAAATATTATCTAGGGATCCTCCTAGGTACAAGCTTAGGCACATCAGAGCCTTAAGAAATAGACAATGCTCTGAAACAGATTAAGGAAACCCCTGTGACTGTATGGGACCTCCCACAGCATTTTCTTCACCTCTCTGCATTGCAGAAAAAAACCCAAACCAATACAGGGGAGGAAATTGGATCAGTTACTCATCTGTACCTACCAGGGACCAGGGCCACCCCCTGCAATGCAGTCCTCACTTGCTATGTCAAGTCCAAGGATAAGGCGAGGGTGGAAAACCCAGGTTTCNGGACCAGGGCCACCCCCTGCAATGGAGTCCTCACTCCTTGTGTCAAGTCCAGTTTTGACAATGTGCAGTTTCATAAGCTTTCACAAACACAAGGATAAGGCAAGGGTGGAAAACCCAGGTTTGTGATGGATGGTGCCAATGCCAGGACCTCTCCTCAGGCTCAGGAGCACCTTCTGGGCCCTCTGATGGATACAGTTGTGGGGTGACAGCCGTGGCAGAGCCCTGCAGGAGGAGTTGTCGAGGGAAGGAGCTATTTCCCAAGCACTTTGCCAACTAACATTTGTTTGGGAAACATCCCTTTTCTGTACTCTTAATTCAGACGATTCACAACGAAGAGTTTTAGTTTTAATTTTTCTATTTCTCACTGTTCTTGGAGAAGAAAAAGGATCTCATAGTCAACTTCATATGATAGTTTACTCAAGAATTTTTAATATAGCCATTACAGTTCTGGCTAAATTACTCAGTGTAGTCTTTAAAGGCTGTACAATCCGCAGACAATGGCATCTGTTCTGTTCAATGCACATTTTTATGGAGTGCAAATGTAACACAGGGTCTCTCCTGAGGACCATGCTTTTGTTCTCCTTAATGTGGTTGTTCACACTATCGAAAGTAAAAGCTCTGTTTCCTCCCAGGATGAAGAGACATAACCATTAGCCCTGAACAATACAAATGTATTTTGTTAACAACTGTGCATATGGTAGAAGACTAAAGAGCTTTCATCTTTAAAGTATGCACACTGTTACTCATTGCCTACTGGGCTGTTACGATAGGGAGAGTAGCTGAGCAATACACATTTAACCATAAATTATTTTTAAAATTATTAGGTAGCCCTAAAAATAAGTGATAGATGTTATGCTAGGACCCTTCTAGGCTATGAAAGCTATTTTGGTATGGGCTNTGTTGTCCTTCACCTCACCTTAACATCATTTTTCAATTCAAGACTATCTAATACTAAATATACCGCAAGCTCGACCCACTGCTCCTGACTTGTCTCAAAGGAGGAGTCCTGCATAAAGAGATAGAGCTAATCCCTTTATTACATTAGAGCCATGAAGTTCGAGCAAAGAACTTCTTGCTAAACTAAGGACATCTGAACTGGAGCTGTTCATTGAGGAATACAATTCCTTAGCAAAATAGTTCCTGTGCAGTGGATTACCAGAAAGAGGGAACTTCTCCAATTATTTGGGTGAAACTAAATATTTTAAACTGCTGCTCTGGTATTAAGAAATAAATATATTAAAACCAAGTAAAAGATAAATCAACTGAAAGCAAACAAAAAGAAGAAAAAGAGGGGAAAAAAAAGCCCTGCAAAAAACCTGTACACATGCACCACTGTTATTAATGTTCACTAGGTCCTGATGGGAATGCCATATGGCAGCATGCCAAGGAAAACCGTACCCCGAGCTGAACAAGCAACAGCAATGGATTTTTCAGTTCTTTGGGATTTTGAGGTAAGTTCAAGAGCATTAATCATGAGAGATTGGTTGAATACCTCCTAAAACCCTTCAGAACAGAATAGTGCTACATGGACAATTGTGTTCCAAGACAAACCATCAAAGCACCTACTTATTCCAGAAGATGAAGACACCTGCTGCCACAAAATCTTTCTGGATCTGCAGAGATTTCTGGCCAAAACAGCATGTGTACATGCGGGCACCTGCATATGGATTTGAACCACTTCCATATCCAGACGTACCAGCTGGTGTATGTTATAACATTTGTGTGTGTAGACACACACAAAGACCCCACACATACATTTCTCAGTGTTGCAGAAACAAAACAGATGCATTTTATTCCAAAGGGTGACCACACTCCAACATAGCCAGCTAATGTATCTGTCTGGCATCATCAAGGTGCAGCAGGACAACGTCAAGTCTACTAATGCCAGTAGAGTTACATAGTTCCACATCGAAGGAAGTCAAAGCAGATTCAGAAACCCCATATACTTTTACCTACATAGCATTTTTATTCATGAAGCACAAGAAGCCAAAGTCAGGTTTTTCTATGAGCAGTAGTAGAAGCAGGTGACTATGCAAACTGCCCAGTGATGAGCTTGGTGCAACTCAAAACACGTTAACAGAGTTGAACTCAGGCAAAAAAAAAAAA
>VXBZ01006903.1:677319-729998 GCA_013399135.1 Heliornis fulica | reverse complement strand
GCTTGTCCCATCTGATGGAGCAGTTACATTTTTGAGGTGTGTACTGCGAGAAATTATTAAGCATCTAAGAAACCCAAATCTCAACTGTTTATCTGAAGTCTTACTGAGAGNGGGCTGTGACCACAGAGACAGCTCCTGCTAAGAAGATGCTTGTCCCATCTGATGGAGCAGCTACAGTTTTATCAGGTGGGTACCACGAGAAATTATTAAGCATCTAAAAAACCAAAATCTCAACTGTTCCATATTTTATCTAAGTCTTACTGAGAACAACTGAAGAACAAGAACTGGTTACTGTGATAATTCCTGCGTGGAGTCCGTTCACATCAGCTCATGACAACTTGATGGAGCTACAATAGACTCTCAGTTGAACTCTTTTTCTTTATGACTGTTTTTTACAGGACTCCCATACTAGGTGTGTGAGATACAGGTAGTATTTATGCACTTTTCCCGGATTGTTTGACCTTCCTGCTGCTGAAGGGAAAATGTGAAGATTCTTCAGGTTGCACAGCTGCTCAAAAGAGCTATTTTACCATTGTCAAGTGACACAGATAACATATAAATAAGATGCTGAATAAACTGGAATCTGTAATGTTGATTTGACATCTGAAGCCTAGAAAAAACGACTATAAAGAATCTGACATTATTTATTACATTGATCCTCATCATTTTGACATTTTAGAAAAAAACAAACAAACCAAATTAGAGTAACTGAAGTCCATTCTTGAGAAGCATTGTGTGTGCTCTTCATGAATGAACCTCACTCAACAAACCTTTGTTTCAAAGCCGGTTTTTATTCTCTATCAGCTGACTTTTCACATCCTGATTCAACAAAGGACTAAAGCTTGAACAATTATTTATGGTGTAACTCATGCTTTAAGCTGTTCTGTGCTGAACCTTGCTCCCAGAACTTACACAGGGAACGACGTAGCCTTATGGCACCAGGAAAATTCTCAGTCACAAATGAGATACAGGCCTGGATCTCATGGTGATCAGTATTTTTCCTTGCATTGCAGAGAAACATGGGGCAGACAAAGGGGAAGGGAAAACACATAAACCATGCCAAGCCTGACAGTGGCAGAGCCTAGCATGTGGCACACATCTTTTACAGGACTGGGACATGGTACACAACAGGCAGCAACAGCAAGGGTTGGACTCCAAAGGCAACACTTCTGTTACAGAAGAATTACTTTTCATTGACATGCATGATACTGAATGATGATGGTGATTTTTTCCTTTAGGCTTTGGAAGAAATGGAACCTAAACCAAAGCAGCACTCCAATTTTGCATAACAAATGCCATCTCTGTTCTTTTATAGAATTAAATTCCAGACTAAGGTTGGGTTTTCCCCACTTTGTTTTTTTCTCCAGCAAATGCCCCCTAGGAACCCTTTTGTTGTCAGGAAATGGTAGCAAGTATTAGATTAGAAATCAGGGGATAAAAATATCTTCTTTTTTTTTTCTTGGTGTCTGTGATCACCAGAACTAGCCTCTATCCTTTTTTTCACTTTCTTCTCATCCTTAAGCCTCTCTTTTTCCCATCCAGATCTCCTTGCTTCTCACATGATTCATCAAACACACTCGCTACGGAGCAGATGCTCCGGTGTGTAAGAAGCATGTTCACCACCAAGCACTCCAGCAACAAAATCCCCCTTGGATCTGTCAGATTCCTCTGAAAAGCCAGAGAAGTGGCAGAACAAAAGGATCTGATGTTTTTCTCGAAGATGTCTGCCTAACGTCTCAACGCGTGAGGAAAAATATTCTCCGAGAGACACGGTCAGATCCATCTCCTGTTGCGACTGTCAATTTTCTGGATGACTGGAAGTCTGTAACCTGTACCTGAACCTTCCTGGTTGCTCAGTCTGTGGGAATTGTTTTGGCGGAAGGCAAGACAAAACAAGTCCCTGCTGACTGCAGCAGAAAAGCTGACAGCCAAACGTAATTCAGGAAAACCCACAAGCTTACTCAGGCACCGGAGCCTGGGGATATTAGGGTCGGATCCTGCAAAGTGCTGAGGACTTCCTACTGGGTCTCTCCACCCAGGTAGCAAAGCTGCGGAGAACAGAAACTCCCCCCTGAGTCCCAGCTCAGTACTCCACTGACTCTCTCCTCCTTTGTGGTTAAGCACATAACAGATTTGCATGTTCTAATTTTTAATTAAGAAAGGTCTCGGCATTTCAAGGTCGCAAAGGAAGACATTGAGAGAGAAATGCTTTGGAGCAGCACACTCAGTTGTAACAAGAAGGAAGGTAAATGCCAGATTTCCTCTTCCATCATTTGTTGTTTGCATACTAAAAGTTCTATAATCCTTCTGTAAAAGTCCAAGTTTTGCTTGGTGTTTTCCTCTTTGTTTTGTCATAACTTGTGCTTGATAATTAATTGCAGAAAACCATAAGATTATTCCTCCTGGAAATTATGCATTTACACTTGTCAGAAATGTCATCTGTTAATTACTCATGGTGAGGATCTGCATAATTTTGCTTTGATGCTGTGTTTCATTCTGGCCCTGGATAAGTTGCCTACTTATTGCCTATGTGCCCTGGGGTCACAGGCAAGAAGATAGGGAAAAGAAGGCACACATATGTAGGCACTAGAGATGTCTGAGACAGAAAACTGAAAGAAACATTTGGAAACAGAGAAAGTGAGAAATCACTGTAGAAAGATGCTTCTTCACTCATGGTGTCCAGAACCAAAATGAATCATGCAACAAAACCTTGCTGAATATTCTGTCATTTCTCATTAGCTCGTTTCATTTTGAGCACAGTATTTATGCTCTCCTGGTGCTGTCTAACAAGTAGAAGACAATCAATTCTCTGGCCAGCTCTGCATGGTTCTTACTCAGAGAGTGATAACTCCGTTTATATATTTTTAATCTTTTACATACCTAATGAGTCTAGGTATTCACATATATACACTGCAAGAGCTCCTATGCATTCTTGCCTGCCATGGGGACAGAGAACTCCTGAAACCATCCTGTCTGAGGAGCCAAGCACATCTGACTTCTGTCCTAAGCCCCAGGTTTGCATTAGGATTCATTCTCCACCCAGGGTCCTTATTAGACATCAGGCACCTCTTTGCTCAGCTCATCCTGGCTTTCCACTTCCAGCTTACCCAGATTGGCAGCATCACAGGAGCTTCCCTGCTGTTCCTAACCCCGTGGTTCTCAGGTTCCCTGGCACTGACATCATCTCTTCCAACTATTCTCTTTCTACTCCTCAGTACAGACCCCACTGTAGCATTTCAAGAGGTTTCTCAGTCCTTCTCCTCGCCCCCCTCCCCACCTCTACGACCAACGGTGCTTCTGGCAACCATGAAGAAAAAAGGAATAACTAAAATAATCTGGGTTTGTCTGGAGCTGTGCAACACAAAATATATTATACATAAAATAGAAATATTAAGTGTGTCCTATCACATGTACAGAACAGTCATGGAAATCAATTTCCATTTAACACCACAGTCACTCTTTGAAAAATATTTTAAATCCCTAAATCTTCTAGAAGCCAAAATTAAAGCTGTTTAGCTATTGAGAAAGGAATAAGCCTCTCTTCAGACCAAAACAGTAAATTCTTTAAGAAGTTAGAATACATTTATTAGAGAAAAAAAATATGGATGTTTCAGAGGTCAGGTGAAAATGCCTGGGAGACCCATTTCATTTGATCCATGGAGGTCAATGTTTATATTTTTTGCTATTTATGTATGAAATGGTATATGAATGAAAGGTATTATCTGATAATTTACAGCTGAATTTTGCCTGTCTTTCTCTAAAAGGTGGGAAAATGTCTACTCCAAAGGTCTTGACAAGAGAAGACAAGACAAAGGCAGTGAAATCAATTGAAAGAGCATTTGTTTTGGGACCAGGTTTCCTCCTGGGAGTTGCTGATTATTTTCATGGGTGAAAACAAAGGCAAGAAAAAAAAAATGTGAGCCAGCAAGAAAGGAAGAGTGCCAGAGATGTTTTTGGGGGTGATGCTTTCTCTCTTTCAAAACACCTTCTGTAGTGTCCTAAACTTACCACTAGTTGGAACAAGCGATGCCTTTGATACCAGCTCTGTGCCTAATAAGCTGTAACTTATTGATTGGCCTCCTTGATGACCCTAGTGATGGGGTATTTGAGAAGCAGGAATGTTAAAGATCTCAATGATGCTCTGAAAGATTATGATATTTGTAGAAAGAAGAATATCATTAAAAAATTAACAGAAATGAAGTTTGGTTTGGTTTTTGTTGTTTTGTTTGGTGTTTCTTTTTCCCAAAAAGCAACCTCACCCCCATATTTATGTTCACTGTGGAACAAGGTGAAATAGCCTTATGAGAGTAGGGTTCCATCTCCAAATACCATCAAGAATTGCTCTTCTGCACTAACTTTATCAGCTGTCAATTCAAACGTCAGTCAATTTAATCATCTTGGATTGATGGGTGGAAAGACTGGGTGCTTTGAGAAGTCTCCCCTTGGCACATATGTAGTCATATGGGTCATAGGGTGCCCAAGGAACTGATCTCTCTAGAGAACTTAAGAACATGTTTCTGACCCTAGCATATTCTCAATATGCTCAGTATGCTCTGTGTGTATAGATATGGAAAACACTGACATGATGGTAAAAAAAAGAAAACCATCCATTTTCTTCATATACCTGCCAGTTTTATTCTGAGGATAGTTCCTGAGCATGAAGCAGTCACAGAGACATTAGGGCACATTATACAACGGGGACATGGAAAATCTCTGGTGAGGGATTTTTTTCCCTCTGGCATAGCTGTTCTGGGAAAATGATGTAGATTTGTAGATGTGGCCTTATGTTTCAGTCATGATGCCCCATACAAGGTCCAGAATGCTACAGAATTCGGACCAAACTGAAAGAAAATAAGTGGCAAGAAAGGAGCTCTTTCAAAACAAACAACTGAGTTTTCTGTTATTATTTGGCCTGATCCTTTTATATGAGGATGTTCTTTGTAAGGGTTTTGAAAATAATTATTTTTTAATTTATAAAGCACAAGCAAATAATCAGGTTGGACACCTAGATTTTTTTATTAAAGTATTTCAAATCTCTACTTTTATGTTGTTAAACAGTAATAAAAATAATTATCCCATGCATCAATCTGAAAACCTTTTAATTAAAAAAACTTTAAAAAAAGTGAGAGAGAAAAAAAGAAAAATATCAGAAAAACTTGCAACAGGTTTTCTCTAAGCATGGGTGGAGTGGAAAAAGTGAGCCAAGATAATTACCCACACTTAGTCATAAGGAGCAGGAAACACAGTAAAAGAAAAAAAAAATCTAATTGGAGCTGTTTTTCATATATATGTTAAGGTGTTGATTTCCATCACATCATACAATGCAAGAGCATATGACTTGACATACAGGATCTTTTGCCTGCATATTAAATGATTTATAAAAAGAAAGTATATATGCAGATGTTGATATATGCAGGCACACACTTCTATATACATACATACATACAGCAACTTATGCAATACTTTGTGTTCATGGAAAGTTTTGTTTCTTTGCTTTCAGCCATAGGCTAACAGCACTTCTGCACAGGAGTATGGGAAGACAGAAAACAGAACCACAGATCCATCAGGCTGAAAGCCAGTAGCATAAGCTGACAGAAAAGAGGTCTCTACCGTAGTGTAGACCAGGTCCGACGAGGTGTCAGATAACCACAAGTCCTTGAGGTACTTAAGACTGACCACAACAAATCCTAATTCCTTCAGAAAGGAATGGAAAATTCATGCTTTTGCCACAGGCTTCCTTTCTTCCCAAGAGCATGGGAGAGAAGCTGGATGTACCGCTCCATCTGAGTGCTCGTGGTATATTCTCAGTATGCTCTGAAATTATTTCATTTCAAGGGAAATTTGGCCAATCAATTTAGTTGGTTTTTTTTCTGGAGTTTGAAATGGTCTGTATGAGAAAAGAGTGTGAGAATCTGAGGCTTTCCAAGGGCCAAATCTCTCTGCTGGTATAAAATGATGTAGCTTATCCAGTTAAGAGACAGGACCTATGGATCATCAGGAACCCTGGTGTTACAGCCTGCTTCTGCTAACTTGGGTGTTGCCCGTGTTCATCGTTATGTCATGCCATGTCAGGGGTTTTAGAATTACATGTACTGATGGGTTTGTTGTTCTAAAGGGTGGTGGTGTTACAAGCACAAGTTCTGCTGGAGCAATCTCCTTTCAGAGCAGTACAAGATGTCAAATGGAAAGTCACCTAAGAATTAGCATGGAAAAAAAACAGAAGTAAGCAAACAAAAAACCTCATATATTTGTATTTGCAGTGAGAGTATTTGCCTCTCTCCTCCCATTTCTGCTGTCGTTGTAGAATGGCATTCAACACCACTAACTCATTAACCTCTAAAGAGGGAGAATGTTAATTTGGGTGTCAACATGGAAAGATGCTGGCAAAACTAGTATGAGTTAAGAAATAGATTTGACTAGGCAACATAATGTCAGAGACAATTCATAAACTGTTCCATGAGTTCATGTCTCTTACCTTCTCTTCTTCCTCTATGTTCCAACTAAAAATAGCAAGTGCCTATCCACATCCCTGGGAAGTGGCAACACAGATACCTGTCAGTAACACCAGAAGTCAGGCTGTCTCCAAAAAGTCTAAAAAACACTCATTGACTCACAGGGCTCTCAGATGCCAATCAACCAAAGCAAATAGGTGGCCCAATTTTCCTTCTACTAGTGAGCCAATGGAGAAAGCGATGTGATTTCCATTGAAATTGCCTCATTCTTTATCTTTGACTCCAACAAAACAGTTCAGACCAATCCAGAGTTGTCTGAACTGTGTTCCCAAATTAATTAGCTACTCAGACACCCTTATCTACAGCAACCACAAGAACTTCAGTAGTAACATCTATCAAAACCATAAACATGCTAGGCCTGAGAAGGTAATTAATCTTTAACCTGGCTTTCCATTATTCTTCAGGACCTAGATGTGGTACCTAGTCTGATATAATCACTAACAGATAAATAGATAAAAATCATAGTAGATACCATATGAAGTCTGTATTATCAACAAAAAGAATTACATCCTCCCTGGAGTCACCTATCTAATCCAAGGGAAAAGGCTACTAAAAGGAAGTGTGGAGGGGAGATGTTGAGATTTGGTCAGCCATGTGGCCAAGGTCTCACTTTGAGAAGCTGATGCATTTTGATGTGTTATAGTTTTACAATGTTGTCTTAGTCATCTTTCCTCTTATGAGTAAAATTATTTACAACTCATCTACCTCCTACAACCAGGAGTGATCACTGGGCAGCTGATGCATTGTCCAAGAAAACCTCAGAACTACATGCTTAAAAAGTGCAAAACCCTTCCACTTTTCCCCACCACAAGATATATTTTCTAATCTGCCAGTAGGTTTTGTCCTGATCTCTAAATATTTGGGATTCCTTTAAGGCCAGAAGCTTCACATTGTTTCCAACAAAGAGTATGGGATGATGTTTTCCATGGACATATCCAGTCCACTTAGGGATGTGCATTCCCTTAATCACAGTAACAAGTGTTTAGCTACCAATATAGACCTGTCTTGTTTGTCTGATGGCACATTTTATGCCACCATAACCAAATCATCAAAACAATGACTTAAGAGGTTTTGTTTGATCCTCACAAGTCAAAAATCGCAAACAGAGGTGTCAGAGCAGCCTGAGGTTCCCTCTTCCCCCTCCATCCCCAGCCCATGGGCCAGCTGAACCTTGCAGTGCCATTTCCTCTTCCTGCCCTCCTCTTCCTCCCAGGACTTAAGAAGGTCCGGCTGGGGCAGGGCTGAGTCCGTCATTCATCCTTCTTG
Source organism: Heliornis fulica (assembly GCA_013399135.1). Classification (NCBI taxonomy): domain Eukaryota; kingdom Metazoa; phylum Chordata; class Aves; order Gruiformes; family Heliornithidae; genus Heliornis; species Heliornis fulica. The sequence goes on along the minus strand of VXBZ01006903.1, from coordinate 722,220 downwards.
CAGATCAGCTACGCCACTGTGGAATTTTTATTGGCCATAAATGCTTTATTGGTTAGATTAATATGATTTAAAGTGTTGCACCTAGTAAATACTGTGTGCTATTTGCTTTAGCAATACCTGTGGAAAAGGGCAACCTGGGGACCCAGGCAGTGTCGGGACTGGTGGAAGTAAGGGATCTCTATGACTAGAGGGGGTCTGGATGAAGAACGATCTGAGGTTGGTCTTAGAGGGAGGTCCATGTAGCAAAGGGACTCTCCATTGGTGCTTGCTGCTACCATGTGTTGTAATGTTCCACTTCACTGACTGTCAAAGCTTTTGACTACCTCGCCTGCTGACTTGTGACCAGGGGATCCCTTTCAACACAGGGAAAGTCTGCTGAAGGAGAGAAAGAAAGAAACACTTCTAAAAAGATATAAATGGGAGTTGGTTTTCTGGTGGTCTCATTTTCATTGCCTGTTAATTTGCTGCTGGAGTGCCTCCTTCATTGTAGAGGTCAAAGCTGATGTGTATTATTACAAGACACAAGTCAGAGCTTAGACCTGCCTCAGCTGTCCTAATAACTTGAGGGAAAAAGGCAGATTCAGTCAAATATTTTTATAGTTTTGTAAGAACATAGATTCCTGGCCTAAAGAGAAAGAAAAAAAGACCAGTTTACTTCAGAAACTGAACTGAGAAAAAGTAAACAGGAAAATATGCTAAGGACCATCTGTTGTCCTTTCCCTGACAAATGAAAATCTTTCTGCAATAGCAGCCCCCTGTCCTATGTCTCATGGGAGTGTTTGCTGTCACTAACACATTTCTGAGCCATGGGTGCTGGGGGGGCATTCTACACCCCTTGATACTGCACACAGACAGTTTGTTTCTTACTTCCTGGGTAATACACCAGGAAAGAAAAAAACCCAAACCAAAACCCCAACATGGAAAAAAAATTAGAAAATTGGCTGAAACATTACAAAAGATGGCACCAAAAGACCTGTCTGTTAAAACACACAAACATAAATGGAAGAGGGTGCAGAAAGGATACAGCCATACCCATTAGCTCATCTTCTTTAATAGAGAAAAGCTGTTGATTAGAAAGTCAAACATGCTACAAGGCACTTGAGTTGGCCAACAGTTTTATTATAATTTTTTCCTGTGATTCCTTGAGTGGGTTTTCTAGTCACTGCTTTTGTGCATGAAGCACTCCTGCATGATAGGGTCCAAACAGGTCAGGAAAAACTGAGCATGGGGACTTTGCAAAGTTTCATTCTTCACTCCGAGCATCTTCCTCCACAGTTTATCTGACACAGAACAAAAGATGCAGTGGCAGGACACAAGCCTTTTTCTTCCTTACTGATCAATTGTAAAGATCACCCAGGTATGCCAGGAAAATGTATGTTTTCATTAAAAAAAACCCTCATAACAGAGGCCACAGGGGTGAAAACAGCCTTCCCAAACACAGTGAATCTGTAAAGACAGCTCGGTCAGAAATTTTACCCATCATTAATATCCCAACTGTAAAACATAATTAGCCCAGGAAAGGAAGGCTGAAAAGGGGAAAGAAAATATTTACTAAACAGAAGAGTGATTTAGTTTGCAGAGTTTGCACTGCTGCAGTGCTGGGTGGTAATTTGTCTTGCACCCTGGGGAAACAACACAAAATGTTGCATGTGGGTACCTGTATAATCTAACTGGAGCAGGATAACTGTGGGAAGGTGATGCCTGGGGATGGGATGATGCCCAGAGCCACATAGGAGAACATTTGCATTAGTCAGAGGGCCTGTTTGGCTGTTTATGTATTTAGCTTTGTGTTATTTAGACACCAGCATCAGAACCACATCACACCCAAGTGCTTTTAAAAAGAGCCTTTTTAAGAAAAAAAAGAGATTTTTAAGAGCCTTCCATAAAATTCTCAAATATGACATATACTAGAAAATACAGTTGCAGTATGCAGTATCTATTAAAAATAAAACTATCATAGAAGAGAGATATTTCTAGGACTAGCCAAGGACAAGCTTCATCAGCTCCTTGTCACAATAAAGAGGTATATGCAAATTTTCTGAAATGCACGGGAGTAAGGGACTGCATTGTGTAATGACAAGGAAATATTGACATCTGTTGGCATCCTGTGCAAGGAGATCCATATACACTTGATGTTTATTTTGCTTGTGTACAGTGAGAGAAGAGATGTTATACCAGAAAGAAAAAAGAAAGGAAAAAGAAAAAAAGTAATTTCAAAAGACAACTGTATTTTTTTGGCAACTTTTGGTTTTCTGCTTTGAGTATTCAGGGTTTTCATCTCCCTCCACTCCTTCCCAACCATGGTATGTAGTCATACAGGCTTGGCCAAGTCCAGAATCTGGATTTCCAGGCTTTGGGGCTACACTTTGGAAGTTGTATATCCACAAAACAGCCCCTCAGAGAAAAGTACTTTAATATTCTTATTAAAGACACAACGGGATTCCTGCAACCAGCTGAAACACCAAAGGGAGTTTTGGGAAGGTAGAACATTATCACCTAAAGTGAAATGGAAATCAGAACAAAGGACCTTCTTCCCCTGCTGTTGTACAGGCCCCTTCAAGGCAGAGCAAAAGGTAACTGGTTTTATTGGGGGGTGTGTGGTGTGTGAATTTGGAGTGCCAGTGCACTCATCCATGCAATGAGGCAGGACTCAGGAAAAACAATAAAACTGCCTGCTGTTTCTTCCAGTTTGAGATAGAGAAACCCCTTTTAGTCAGACATTCCACATGACCTCAGTGCCTGGCGTGCCAGGAAAGCGCATTTCATGCGACCGTGGGGATTTCCAGTGTTGCTAAGGGGCCCCTTGCTGCAGCTTGCAGAGGGATGCCATGAGACACATGGTATCCTAAGGCCTTGACACCCACGTTAGAATTCCCAAAATATCAACAGCACAAGCCCTGTATCAGATCCACAAACTTCAGAGCTTGGCTACCAACCCAAATGAGTCTTTATTCTGTTGCAACACTGAACCTCCTCTTGAAGATCCACAGCTCCAGAGTTAAAGACAGGGGAACCGTCCTGCAAAGCACCACGCAGAGCTCTGCAAACCACAGCTGAGCTTCTGCAGAAACCTGAGCTAAAGTGTGGTTCTGAAGGCTGCTCCCATGTTTATCCCAAGCACACATCTGTCCTCAGCCTCTTCACCTGACATCTTTAATTAAGGCCTCTAAAAGGTTGTTACTGTCACCTGCATTCACTTCCCCATATCGCAGTGAGCTCCCTCTGCCTGGCCCTTACAGCGGCATCACCTTGAGAGACAAAACCAGCTTTGCACTAAACGGTTCTTGTGGGAATCAGAAAGACAAAGGGTGGGCAAGCAAAATGGAATTATCTTCCTGACAGGATGTTTTAATCAAAAAGAAAGAAGATTTTTTTCAACATAAGAATCTGGCTCTATTAAAAAAAAGACACCTTATTTCAAGCAAAGTCACAGGAGAGGTTGATGGTGCCTTGTTGCTGGCTGAAAGCTATGAAATTAATGGGTAGACAAAAAAAAAAGAAGCCAGGATGGTGAAAATGCCTAAGATCCATATGATTTTTAATAAATAAATAAATCTTTAAAAATAAGCATTACAAAATTTTAACATTTTTTTTCCCAAATACTTAAGAGTTGCATAATCTGCTCCAGATAATCAGGCTTTTGCACTGAGAGTGGTAAAAGAAAAATGCCTTGAAAAAACATTTCATTCAAGAAAAATTTGAAGTGTCTAGGTAAAATTTTAAACAAAATACTGCTGGTTCAGACATTGATTTTATTCTAGGAAACTGGAAAAAAATGTTTATTCTTATCAATTTTTGCAGCTATTTCTATAAATTTCATTCTAAGCAAAATTTGATGATTTTGCTGTTTCCCTCAGAAGAATACAAAACCCAATCTCCTACATCTGCTTTTAGTTTTAGCTAAAAAACACATCTAAAACAAGAAGAGTGATGCTTCAGAAAAATATTCCTAAAATAAAATAAAAAAAGAGAAAAACTAGAGTTCTGGATAAAATCCAAGGATGCCTGACAGTTTTCCCATCCCACAAACGCTCGAGATTTCAAAAACATCTTTGCTCAGCATTAGGAATAAATTTTTTAGAGAAAGAGAAAAGACCCACCCAAGAACATATAATAGCCCAGTGGTGAAAGCTCTCACTTGGGACCTTGGGTTTTCCAATTCAAATATTCTCACTGTCTGCTAGAGATGTCTCTTACTGTCAAAAGCCAGGAGCTGTCCTGGATCTGGGACGCTTTGGTCAAAGTGTTGTTCCTCCAAAACATTGTGGTTTGATGAATCATGATGAAAAAGTTTCCTTCAGAAATTCACAACTCATTGTAGGACTAGCTGCTTTGACTAAAAAACCTCATGTATGACAAGGACCACAGGCTGCCAGTATGACCAATTAGGATCTTTGTTGTCTGTTATTAACAGAGATGTCCAGAGTGGGATATTGAGAGCTCTGGTCCATTTGTGGAGGTTTTGTAGTCCTGGCAGCAACCACACCAGCTGACTGCAGTCTTATACTAGGGTATATTTCATATACATTTCTACTAGGGTATATTTTCATATATATTTGCATATATATGCAAAAATATGTTGCCTCTTTGCGGGTCTTATCAGGTGAGATGGCTGATGTTGGTATGAAATGGTACCACTTTATAGGCATTAAGAGCTGGCTTAAATAAAGGTTTTTCTCAATGTTTCAGTTGGGAGGATCCTGCCACTGGACACACAGGGTGGCCAAGGTGTTTCAAGGTAACAGAAGTGATAACCTGTCCCTAAATTAATCTCTACAGGTAGAGTTAGAACCTCCAAAAGTTATCATGCTTCCTTGAGTCAACCTCCTTCCAAGGGAAATGATCCAGCTCCTATCACTGCTCCATTGTCAGCGGTTGAAACATTAATGGTGGTGAGCAAGAACTGGATATGAAATTACCATTTTTGACTGACACTTTGGCTTTTGGAAATCTGGAGTTTGGCTCTGTCACAAAAAGATCTCATCAGGCAAAGAATGCACCAGGGTGCGGCTGAACTTTCAGGTAAGAGGCACTTTCTCCACCGCTTCCCTTTTATTTTTAGACACATTAGCTGAAATGTCACATTTACTACAAGACATGGGAGTCTGGGCTCTCCTGTTAGCAGTGAGGTTGTCAACAGGTGGGGTTTGGGGTTTTTTTTTGCTTTTTTTCTACTTGCTTTGAAGTAAAACTAATAATTAAGAAGGAGGGCTCACTACATAAGCTGAGGAATCCATACCTTGACTGTTAGTGTTACTACTGTGCTACTAATAATCATAGTATATCTAATTGTCTACAGAGATATTTGTTGGAATTAAATCAGTGATCTGAAGGAGACTGAATACTTCTTATATCCATTAGAGAGAAGTGGAAAAGCCAACACATAAAGAAGCAAAGTGCCTTGTCCAGCCCCACTGCATGAGCTAGTGGCAGAGCTGGAAATGCCACTTGGGAGTTTCTGAGGCCAGATTCAGGACTTCCCATGCTGTGGTGCTGAAGGCTATGATGCTTAGCTGACTCTCAGATGTCTGGCTGCTGTCATGGGCTCTAGAAGCTGGCATTAAACTCCTCAAGTAACATCCAAGGGCAGAAAAGCCTCTTAGGAGAGGATACAACCCAAGCAGACAGTTCTTGGGTCCTGAAGGAAAGCTGTGGCTCTCTCAGCATTTCACCCAGAGCGTTGCTACCCTGTGCCCTCCCAGAACAAGCCAACAGGCTCAGGAAGATGCTTGCATCCCAAATATCAACAGAACATCTGTATGAATGCAGTGCCAAGCTGATAAGCACAGACAAGACAGTGTCTGGGCAGCAGCAAAAATTTGGTGCCTGGGGAGCTGCAATACCTGTGGAGTTCAAGCACCCCGAGCACCCATGGGCAGAGCAGCACTGGGTTTTAGGATGCCAGTTTGGGCTGCAATTGGAATATAAACAGAGCCCCATGGTGCATCTGATTAATTAAATTTTCTTCTTAACCTGAAATATGCTTTTCACTACCACCTCCTCCAGCTTGACACATTTTAAACCTTTCAAGTGAGAAAAGGCTGATCTTACAAGATGTTGGAGTGTCCCTTGTGTGAAGGGACAGATTCTGGGTAAGGGAGCACACCTGACACAGCTGCCCTGAGAAAGCAAAGGTTGGACACATCCACCTGGCACAACTGGGCACACATCACTGCAGTGCTCTGAATGCAGAAGGAGGAGGCATAGTGATGCCAGCTGAGTGGAGCAGTGTGCTGGGGATGGGAATGCCAGGCTACCTTAAACCACATCAAGGGAACAGGCATCAGCAGCTCCAGGTGTGTACAAACTGTATTTTTGGTTTATTTTGACATTTAATTACGACCCTCCCAAACTCCTTAACCCCTGCTTGATCTCAACAAGCCCAAAGCTGATCCCAGAGTTGCATGTTCATAAAGCTTCAGTGGAGATGACACCCGTGATTGAAAATAAAAACATGGGGTTATTTCATTTTGCAAACCTCTCTCTGAGCAGACTGGCTACTTGATGTTCTTAAAAGGTGTGTGTGGGGGAATTCACTTGGTAGATTTTATGGTCAATTCAGTTTACCTAAATCATTCCTTTGTACAAAAACCTGGGAAAACAGAGCAGAAAATCAACTTCAGAGGATGTGGTTATCATGAGATAATCAGGCCCTGGGGAAATCAGACTGCACCTGGCTCTGCTGTGCCTTGTTGTGCCCTTGAAGAATGATTAACTCCAGCAGCCACACACCCCTTCCACCCCCAGCCCCCAGTGCAAAAACCAACTCCTGTCCTCTGACTCCCTGTCATATCTCCCTTCTCTCCATCCACCAAAAACACTGTCTGGGCAGTTGCATGGGAAGTCACAAGCTCATTTACATTTGCTTGACAAGCAAAATAGCCCTTCACAAACAGCTTATTTAAAGCAAGGCTTAGCCTAATGAGAAGCAGACACGGCTCTTCTGTTTTCCAGTATGATTCAAACTTCCACCACTTTGGGTGGACCCACCATCATGTCAGACATCCAGAGTTTGCAACCTGTGTTGGAAATACAAGTGTTGCCCTGAAGCAGGAGATGGGAGTGACAGCCTCTCCCTGGCTGAGATTTTGCATTGTGATGCTTCCGTGTTTAAATTTAGGGTTCTGTAATGTGAATGCATTACCTAGCTATTACTGGCCAAAAATGAAAACCAGACCAGTGCTATTATTGCTCCCAGCTGAGCCATGACTTGGGCTGAAACTAAACTGGACTGACTTGACTACCTGACACAGACAGTGGAGAAAGGACCAAGAAGGGTTTTCTAGCAAATGAAGTCTGCAGGCTCTTGAAGCAACAACAGTCACAGCAGGTTGGGTAGTGAAAAACACCAGGTAGAATTAGATCTGTATGTGGCAAAAGGAGGTGGGAGTAGGGAGAGGGGCACTGGAGCATTTTGACATTCTGATGCTTGACCCACCTCTGCCTCTCCCAAGGAAAAATCTTGGCTACCTGTAACACTGGTGCTGTTGGCACGATGCACACCTGGAAATCTGGAACGTGGTCTAAGGGGAAAATATTTTCCTTGGAAGTCATCAGCTGATACCTAAGCAAGGTGGATGTAGATCTGACACCTTTTGCTTTGAGCCTCTTGGCAACTGCATCTCCTTCCTGTTTCTGTGCTCAGCCCAAGATGCCCTAAGCAGTGACAGTGACGATGGCTCACCGCGATCCCTTCAGCTCCCCGGACCTCGTCTCAGAGTTTTGTCCCCTTTCCTATCAGTCAGGCAGCACAAAGAGACAAATCTCTTCGATTTAGCATCGAGTGGGATGAATTCTCAATGCTGCTACATTTGGAAGAGAATGACACACAGCACACTGCACGTAACCAGAAGGTAAAGCCTGCTCAGAGGAGACCAGACACCGGAGGTTGTTTGCTGAAGCGTGACTGGCATTTTCTTGCAAGACTCATCATGAGAGATGTTTTTCACATGCCAGCCACCCCAAGCTTCCCCACCTCACATACCTCAACTGACACAGTGTACTTTGGAAGGGTGCCAGATTCTATTAATTAAACTATTATCTTCTCTCACTTTTTTTTTTTTTTTTTAAACTTTGGTTTACTGAAGATCTCATAGCTCTGAGGAATCCATTGTTTATTTTAATTAGAAACAAGGATTTGTCTGGAAATATGTATGTGATGCTAACTTCAATAACCATGCTGTGGCTGCATTTCTGCAATATTCCCAGGTGAAAATGAAAATGTTCCTAGCTTGAAATTAAGGTCACAAAAGTATCTTTCATTTCAACCAAACCTTATAAAACCCCCAAAAGTCTCCAGCTAAGACAAAACTGAAGATCAGCCTCATTACACATACACTTAATAAGTCAAATTCATTCATGGGTAGTTACCTCCAGGACACAAGTGTACAATCATTGCTATAAACTTAACAAGATTCTTTGCTAATTTGACATATAGTGTAACAACAACAACAAAAAGGTGGTACCCTGACTGACCCAAGTGTTTGCACATGCTTGTGCTTCTGGTGTTTAGGGTCTTGCTGAACACATTAGTAGCTGTGAGACAAAAGCTATTGTCACCCTCTGGTCTGAGCTATTCAGTAATCAGAGATGTTACATGGCTACTCTGAAAATGTGCAGAAGCATCTGTTCTTCAATGCCTGGGTTAGGTGTGCTGCTGCTTACATGTGGCTTCTCTTGGTCCCCCTTTGTGCTCGAGGATTCCTTTGTCACAACTGCCATGCACAAGAGAGATGTGCACATCCCAGAACCACCAGTTGGAAAGGCACAGCTTTGGAGCTGTTAAAATGTCCGTGATTCTCTCACTTTTTTCAGGATTCTGTGGCCAAGGCCCCTAACAGCACACTCAGAGGTTTGCCTGCTGGCCACACAAGAAAGCCCTGCTCCACACTGGCCTCTTGCTAGATGGCTGCATCTGCCTCATGAGCAAATATCTGGAGCTGGCTTTACAGTAGCACAGACAATTTCTTCATAACAGTTATCAATCATTTGATATAGTTTTTAATTCACCCTCTTAGGGAAGTTCATTTGGGGGTGAAACTATCAGTACTTCCAAGGGAACATTTTACCACTAACTTATTTTTTTTCTTCTCCCTTAAAAACATTGAAGGTTGATGTAGGGAATTCTCTGAAAACCACAAATATACATTTGAAGAGTTTCATCTAGTCTTGGCTCAGCCTTAGCATTTCAATTACTAGAGAGAAGAAAGGAAGGAGCATGAATGAAAGATTGCCACTTAGGATCCTGCTACTTAGCAGAATGACTGATCTGTACTGAAAAGGGGTAGAGAACTTTCCCTGGGAAGAGACACAGAAGTTACAGTTACTAGAGATAGTGTCAGCTAAGAATCACAGACTCACAGAATGTCAGGAGTTGGGAGGGACCTTGAAAGATCATTTAGTCCACCCTCCCTGCCAGAGCAGGAGAAAGGCAAGTTGGGTTTGGTTTGCATTTATAATATTAACAAAAAACAAACAAACAAAAAAGCTACAGGTGCTGTAACTTTCCAGACCCCGTCTCTCTCCTTTTCCTCAAAGTTCTGCCCAGGAAAGGGACTGCAGCGTGTGGAGTTTTGAATTCTGCCAAAGGTTGGAGCACAGAGGCAACTTTGCAAGGCAGGAATTGCTCTAAGACTGACAAGTTTGATCTCCACTTTCAGCTCTGTTTGCAGTCAGTTCTTTAGCTAAAATTCTTTCAAACTCTTTCTTTCAAACTCTTTGAAACAGGATGGTGATATTCAGGGGAGGATTTCTGAGAAGACGTTGCCTTTCTGACTACTGAGGTGCACTCCTACAAATCAGTTACACTTAGAAAAATATTTGGACTCCCCATCAAATATTTGCCTCTGTATGTGGAGCCAGGAAAAAAAACAAACCAAAACAAACCAAACCCTGACTACATGACTTTCCTACAGGTGGGAATAAACTCATCAGTGGAACTGAAAGATGGAGAGGGATGAATGCCCTGGCTGCAGAAAGAAGTGCCTGCAAGATTTAGGTAACACTGGCATGGCTTATCCTCAGCCTAGAAGAGGCTCTGAAAACCACCAAAGAACTGTTAAAACTAGTCTTGATGAACTGTTGCCAGCAGCAGCAATTTCATTTGGCATGATGAGAAGAGAAATGATAAGTTGTGTTTCCGCTGCAGCGCAGACCGTCAGGCGGTAGGATCAGCAAGGACATGTCTTCATCTCCCAGGGTCTTTGCTCAGAGAGAGGTTTTGCCTGGGAGGTTAAGCATGAGACAGTACCCAAAGCACACTCAAAATTTTGCACCCAGAAATGCCATTGCTATTTGAAATACTATATTTCTGGACAAGCACTCTCCCAAAACCCCAGAAAAAACACTGCAACGCAGTTTCTACCAGAGCACTGCAGCAAATGTAGTTTTAAGCCTTGATGACGTAAATCCTGGCTTCCTATCTTCACTGGGTTGGAGCCTCTATTAGATATGGCTTTCAAGGACTCTCTGTAAACATGCTGGACTCTTCTGCTGACTCATCTCTAAACCAGACCAGGTGGGTCCCATTAACTTCAGTTCAGGAAGTTAAAATATGGAGAACGTCTCCACAGTCAGCCAAATATTTTGGCAAGGAAAAACCCTGGAAATGAGCCAGTTCAGGAAGCAGCTCAGGATAATAAGGTTTATATTTGTTGGTGAAGTAAAGGAAAACCCCAAGGTGCAGAGTGATTTGGGTGACTCAACCACCTTACAATCTCCCACAACTGCAACAGGTCCAAGCCATTGTCTTTCGATTCATATCTAGTCCTGAGTATGTGGTTGAAAACAGATATTCAGGGTATAGTATTTAGAGCAACCATTAGAGTGCTGGAACTTTTGAAAAGATGGGAGAAAGTTGTTCCTTTCCAACCACATTGATGTGAAATTGATTCCAGCTAACTTTTGGGTTTTGATATCATTTTTGAGAAAGATCCAATCACTTTACTTTCAGTTGAAAAACAGCCTACTAAAACTGAGCTGAATGTTTTTCCTTCAGTCAGCTGGCCAGATGGTAAAGAAGCACAGTGAACTTCCCAGAGAAAGAAGAAGGAACTTGGAATGGTCTAGAAATAAATTTTTATTTTAAATTTTTTTTTTTAATTGAGCGGACATATGATATTTTTCCGTTTCTTTGGAGAAAAGATAGAAGATAGAAAATAGTTGGAGATGAAAGAATTAAGTGTAGGAGCCCAGATCTCTGATTTACTATTTTGTCATCTTATTCCTATACCACAGGAATTTTGCAAAGCATTCCTCAAGAGCAAGTTATATTAGATTAGAGGTTGATGAAGAAGAATTGAGGACAAAGTTCCACTGCATCCTGGCTGGCCACCACTCTGACATCCTTAAGTAACATCAGTTTCCATAGCTAATGATGTAAATGAGAGGGAAACAACTAGAGGAGCTTATAAATGCCTTCGACTTGACAACCCAAAAGGCAATGCTTTTGGCTTAAGTCCAGAGTGATCCTGGAAACCTCATTTTTTAATCCAGAGTGAGACATTTCAACTGGCTTGTAACTATGCTCCATTAATAAAACTAGATCTGCTAATATAACATCCATTCCAGAGAAGAAATGGTAAAAATGGTAATGGGGTAATGGTTATTTATGTCTTCCTAGAACACCACTGTGCCATTTTAATAACAGGCTTACTTCTAAATGTCAGGCTCTTCAGTGATTAGTATTTGGAGGTAAGCTGAAAGCATAAAGGTAATTTTGGAGCTTTAGCTTTTGCAGTTTATGGAGCTTTTTTTGCTTCCTTGTCCTTTGAAAGTGACTATTTAGGGAATTATTAGCTAAAAAGTACTAGAAATGCCACTGGTATTGCTTGTACCACTGCCTTTCAGCTCCTCTGTAATTGGAAAGCTGGTGAATCCAGATCTACAAAGGACAAGCAGCCCCGTCTGATTTACCAGAAATACTTGTCACAGCTAAAGCTGTGACACCTCGTCCCATCCAAACCATCACTCAGTTCCCAGGCATGAAGGAGTTTCACCTGAAGAGTGAGGCTGTGTGAAAAACCCTTCTACTCATGCATCAAGTACTGCCCAGTTCCAAATTCAGCTGATACAGAGTATTTCCAGCTCTATCTCCAGTTACAAGAGAAAGACTGTTTTAACCATTTCTCATCATTTTCTTCCCACATACAAATATGCCAAAATACCCAAACTGGACCAAACCCTTTCTCAGGTGAGACCCCAGGGGCAACTCCTCCATTGGTGTCACTTGACCTAGATGCTTCCAAGACACAGAGCCAGCTTCTAGCACTGCAAATCTTGAAACAATTTTCTTTTCCATTTCATCTCTTGAATGTAAAGAGGGTGAGTAATCCCTCTTAACAATTGAGACCAGCTTATATCCACAGCAAACAGAAACACAATCCCAGTAGCCATGTACTTGCCATTTGACAAGATATGACATATCTGACACAATATCTGCAGTTTTGTTCAGTCTGGCAGACTATCATTTCCTTGCAGAGTTTCAGTAATAAATTTACAGACCCATTTAAAGCGATCCCTCGGGGGCTATTGAACAAGGAAAGCGGGGGCCTTACTCGTAAAGTTAAGGATACTTGAAACAGAACTGAGCTCCCGTGGAGCCAATGGATGTGAATTGCATCACTGTAAAGACAAAAACAAACAAACAAAATCCTCCACACCGCCCCTCACTGAAAATTGTGTACACATCACATAGGAATAGCTGTTCAATAAAGATTAGCCCTTTCTTCATCTAAATATGAAAGTCTTTCACCTACTTAGAGAACTGAAGGAGAAAAAAAAAACAATTTTCAAGAGAGATTACAGTGAAACCACAAATTCTGTCAGTTCCTTCAGTCTTTTAAATTCATTCAATGATTTACTTATTTTTATGGCAAAATCATCAGTGATTCACTGCCTACTCTGTTCCCAGAACAGAGATATCTAATGCTCTAGCAAGACAAATTCCAAAGAGAAAACTATTTTAGCTTGCTTTCTTTTTATGTAAGTCCTGTTCTCCTCTATTACAAGCACAAGAATTGCTTTGGTAAAAGCTTAAAGGAACAGAGTTTTGCTGTAGCAGAACCGAGTACAGTAAGCCTTAATTTTCCATTTATATGGAGCCTACACAGACTTTTCTTTAACACAGGTTTGGGGTATATATCTGAAATTATGAGCGGTGCAATAATAATTTCAATAATGAAAAAATTTTAATACTTGGGAGTATTAATGAAAAATAATTTTTAATACACGGGAGTGACCTCACAAAGTTAGAGGGGATTATATAAGACTTTAATCTTGCCCAGTATTTTAGGTTTTGGAGGGTTTTGTTGCTTTTTAAATAGCTGCTTCTCCAGACTGAGACTTAATAGATTTGAAAAGCACTTGACTTTTTTCCTCCCCCAGTAACACCTTCCAAAATGAGCTTACCAAAACAGATGCTGAGAACAAACAAAACCAAACAATCTCTCCTGTCATCTCCATATCAGTTTCTAGATTCAAAGCAAGTATTTTCTACAAGAGGACACAGCAGTCAAATCCTGATGTATACCCCTGGCTGGTCTGGCCAAGGGATTTGTTAATTACTAATGCAGGAAGTGCTCATATACATTTGGCATTCTGTGATGTAAGTGTATTTTCCCTCTGTCTCATTAAAATATTTATCCATTGCCAGCTCTGTGAAATATTGATCTGGTGATAAGAAGTCAGAGTATGTACCCATGCCTTTCTTCTCCCCTCAGGCTGGGGGCAGTTTCACACCGAGGCGGAGGGTCAGGCAGAAGTCGCCCATTCCTGGGTGCTCAGGTTGGGCACAGATTTCTATACACTCTGAGAACTCTGACTCCTTCCTCACCTGGTGGGGACAACATGGCTTCAAGCCTGTGGTGATCTCCACTTACCCTTGCTATGCACATTGCTCTTCCAGGTACATTATTTCCACTGCACAGAATTTGCTTTTACTGTTGCTTTAGCTTTTAGCCTAACTCCTGCTTCTTCCAAGGCTGTTAGGAACCACTGACTAGTTCCTCTACTGGTTTTCCCAGATCAAAATGTCATCTACACAAACCTTTGTACCTTCTCTACCATCAAACAGTTGTTGTATTTTCCTTTGAACACCTCAGGTGTTGAACATAACCCAAAGGGCAGCCTGAGGAAACACTGTCTCCCAAAGGGGGTGTTGAATGCTCAGAAATGTGTGCTGTATTTTTCTAAGGGCACCTGCCAGAACCCTGCTGACACATCAAGCATAGAAAAATATTTGCCATCAGCCATCTCTTCCAGAATTTCTTTGCCTTTTTACATGGTTATTTAGTTCATTTGGGTCTATATGTAAACAAAATGGGACACAATATAGGCCTACCCTGATGGCACATTGATGGAGGAACAGCAAGCAATTAGAAAAACTGCCAGGCTCAGCTTTCAGTTCTCCCTTTGGCAGGAGGAAACTCTGTCCCAAAGCATCACAAAGGAGAGGTTGAGTTGCTTCAATTCTCTACTCTTTTCCCCAAAGGCTGCCTTCAAGTTCCTCCTTGACTGCTTAGACTTGTTGCCCTTCCAGCAATTCACTCTCTGAAAATCACGATACTATTTTCTATGTTGTTATTGAAAATTATTTACTTTGGTACCATATACAATTCCTTGATGGAAACAAATGACCAATTACAATATTTAGTTTTGCCCATTTAACTTTTCTACAATCTGGGGCTTCCATTTTTTTTTTTTCCTATTTCTTCCCCCCAGTGTGAATAACATTATTCCTGGCTCCAGTTGGGTTTGTAGCCAAACTAAAATGAAGAAATGTCCTACTGACTTTCAGGTCAGTGGTCTATTCATCTTCTGCTGCAATGCTTTCTATCACCTTTGTGAAGAATCTCCTCCTAACATACATTCTCAATTCATAAGATTACATTTTCCAAATTAAAAGGACTAAACCCCCAAAAGCCAAAGGTATTATTTGCACAAAGAACTCCACTACCAAAAAGGCACATCAAAACAGAGAAGGGGCTCCTACGTGGCTGGATGACTCGATCAGGCACTGAAAGGCAATGAGAAAAATGACAGGAAGAACTCAGAGGTTTATCTGTGGAGGACCAGTTAAAGAATGTATACATGAGAGGTCATGGCCTCAAGGCAACAAATCTTAACTGGACAAGACAACTCATAGCACGAGGGAGCCCTTTTTAGGGCAGAAGCTGTAGAGGCCAACGTGGTAACAGCCAAGCTTTCCAGTACCACTTTGTTGAATAAGGGCTGGGATGCATTTATTTCCTACAAGGTTGCACACAGTACATAGAGTTTCCAACAGAACAGGGCTGTTACTCAGCTTCTCACCTACAACTAACCGCAGCTGGAACTGCAATGCTCCTCTCTTTTCTGGAAACAAACTCCAAAGAAGTATTGAGACCATAATGTGTTTGCAATTGTCTTTATTTTTGAAACATCTATATTTTCCTTGGATATTAAGAGACATGTATTTTTCTTTTTGCAGGCAAATGCATGACATATGGCCCAGTTTTCCCCTTCAGAAAAGGCATAATGCCATCACTGAGCCATGATTGCACAGTTGTTAAACAGCAGGGATTATCGGGCAGGACAATATTAAGTGGTATTTAACAGCAAGACCAAAGTTCCTTGTCAAATGCTTGACTTAGTGTTCCTTGATTGTTAGCATCCCAGCAATGAGACCTTTTGCACTGAACCATTTTTCATTTTGACAACAAACTACCGCAGCTATCCAATGTTGCCTCGCTGGAGCTGACAGCAAAGTATTTTTGTGGCAGAAATATTACTGTGTAGTGGGGTTCAGGGCTGGAGGATAGACGGTTTTATCCCTTTCCTTTCAGAGTGCAATGGCATTCCAAGCAGTAGGTGTCCTGAGTCACTGCCTGGCTAATGTACTCAGTATGATCCTCTGTCTAGTCATAACAATGGTGGAAAAAGGAGAGAAAAAGAAAATCAAACCCTTGATGTAATTGTTTAAATTACAGACTGCCTTCTTTTAGATGCATCTTAATGAAGATGTATGGTAGGAGATGAGGGGATAGGGAAGGAAGGTCGAATTACCGATTTAGGGGTGAATTTCCAAAAGGTTTTTAGAGAATCTGAAGTGCCTTTAAACCTCCACTGAAGCTGTTTTTATTAAAGCACTAAAACCAGGAGTGCTTATGAAAGTTATAGTGTGATGTGAGCAAAAGGCAGGAAATAAAGGGGAAAAAAAAGGGGAATTTAATGAAGGTTTAATCTTCAAGGGAATATGGACTTCAAGACTGTAAATCTAACGGAATGCTCCCATATTCTAATGTCAAAAGCTGGTATCTTTTGCCAGCAAAGTTAACATTTTCAGTTAGGAAATCTAGATTTAAAACCAGCTTTTTATACTGTTAAAAGATGAGATGTGGTAGCTGGAGAAAGCTAAGAACCATGTTATTTTCAAGGGTCTTTCCTATTGAGAGATTTATTAGGGAGTTTATCACTCCTTTTCCATCTTTTTTTTTTTTTTGCCTGTACTCCCTCTGTACTTCTAGGCTGGAAAATTTCCATGAAAAATCCTGAAAATTTGCTTTTGAGGTACCCTGGAAACAGACATAAAAACTTACAGTTTTTCACTGCAGCAGAAACAAACTTAGGAGTTTGCTATCTCAATTTCTAATATTTATTTCTAAATGACTACATTTCTTTGGTTTCTCTTTTCTTCATGTTTCTCTTTAAAAAGGAAAGCTAGAGCCCACCTGAAATTCACACCTTAGGGTTCCTTCTTTAAAATACTTCCAGTAGGATTCCTGGAGCATTAATACTAGAATATAATATCCAGTTGCATTTTTTCCCCTGCCTTGTTTAAAAGGGAATTGTCTGGACCTGGCTATCTAATATGTTTGCAGCTTTCAGATAGCAGCTGGTGCCCATTAAAACCCTTTCAGAAATGCAAAAAGAATAAAAGATCTTATCACAATCCTGTTAAACTGCAATGCTTCCCCCCACCCCTTCTCTGCAACTGTTGTGTGTTCAGAGAAACACTGGGAAAATTTGTTATCTCCAACTATTATTGGACTAAACATTTGATTTCTGTATACAGTATGCTATCATTTAGCACTCATAACTTTCTTGCTGTTGGTTCAAAACTCCATCTGTGCTCTGAGCAAGCCATGTACCCTGATTTACTGCAGAAGATTAAAATGCCGCACTCCAAGCTTTACAGATAACGTTATGAAAAAGGCAGAAGACAAAATGTAATCCAAATATTATGCATCCTTATGCATACTTCAATTGATTCATCTTGTCATTCTGACAACACTGAAACTGTAGGCTCATCTTAAAATAAATGAGTGAAATTTTCTGATGGTCTAATCAAAATCAGTATAAAATTGAAAGAAATCCTATTTTGAACAAAGAAAATTAAAATAAATTTTTTCAAATTTTTCAACTGCCAAACTCAGAAATAGGAAAAGTCTATTAATGATGTCTGAATAGCATAAATGCTTTAGCTATTTTCTCTTTTCTCTTCTATGCATTCACTTAAATCATATGGTACAGAGTACTTTATCTAACTTCTCATTAATAGCCAGGCACTGAAAGAGTAACATAAACTTTAAAAATAGCTCGTGCAATGCATTCATTCCTTCTGCTCTTTTCAGTTGAAAAAAAAAGGAAAATCATCATCAATAAACAACAAATTAAACCCTATAATAAAGAACTAGAGAATAGAGTTTCTATGTTTTCATGTCTGTAAAATGAGACTAGACTTGGCTGGGTATAATGTGACTTGGAATTAACGTAAAGTAATCTTCATGTACTTTAAAGCAGCAATAAAACCTCCAGGTTTGTACCTAAAACACAGATCTTCAAATTAAATTCCACATGAATTCCTAGGGAATGACAGAATGGACACTGGACCATAATTTTAGCATCTCATGAAGTACTCTGTACGTACACCTTTTCCTGCTTTCACAAAAAAAATAATCTTGTCTCTTGCCAGAATATTTGGCTTACCAAGTGTAGTTCAGCTGCTATGGGAATGGTATAAAACAGTTTGTTCTCAAGTAATTAAAACAAGTAAAAGAAAATAGTTATGCCAGCAATAATCATGACTTTCTAAAAATGGATTAAAATTAACACCTTTGGTCGAAATACCTCTGAACGCTGTGGTCTCTACTCGTATTCAAACCAGTATCTGAGTGCTGTAGTTAGACTCTAATTCCTATAATGAGCAAACCCAAAAACCTGTACCTGGATAACCCTGAAATTAGAGATGTTTGAGGTCTGGAGCCTGATCAAGTTGTACGCGTTGTGGCTTGGGCACTGTCTGTATTCCCTTCACATCTATCTCCTCTGTGGATACACTTGTTCTGAGATGCTCACTGCATGCCCGGTGCGTGCACTCCCAGGGAAGCAATCCAGAGAGGCTCACCCGACTGACTTTATGCCCATCAATGTGATGACCTTTCTTCAAGCCCTTCAAAATACCAGTTTCTCAATTTGTTTTACCTCCCCTCACAGCTAATTCAACCAGAAACTCTGAATCTTGTATCACATCTCCCTGGGCTACAGAACAAAGGATGTTCCTAAAAGGAAGGTGCCTAATTAATCACCAAAGAGACACGGAGCTTCCTGCCTTGCTCCACCCTTGGCAAAGCTCATATCCAAAAGCTGAATGAACCGTCAATGCTTTTAGATCTTTCTACCAGCAGTGGCTAAGTTAAAAGTTAAAATAATTCAGACGTGTCCTAAAATGAAAATTGATCTACTGGCATTTCCCTCAGTGGATGACGCTTCAATGGCTCAAGCAAAAATGAGACACTGAATTTGTAATATAGATGCTTTTGGCAAGCTTTCAGCTCCAGACACCTCAGGGCTTTGTCCAGCCTATGAATGCAGAAATACAATATTGCACATGGAATTTTATAGGAATAATGAAAATCCTTCATTTTGCAAGCCATATTTACAAAAGAGAGTACAGTTAATCGCAGCGCTCAGAAATTAGCTACTTTCTCCAACGGACACAAATCACCTCGAGCGTTAGAGCCAAGCAAGAAACTGCTGCTCGAAAGGTCTGTGGGAGGAAACACATCTGAACTCGCCAAGGCAGCTTCCTGAGGGCAGATATGAGATGTGTGGCCGAGGACCTGCGAGTGTCTAGCAGCTGCTGACCCAGAACATGTGCAGCCTTTACTGTCATTAAGATAATCACTTCAGATTGGAAAAAAAACCACAACAAACTAACAAGCAGGAATAGTGAAGAGTTGTGACATACATGAGTTTAAAAACTTGCTGTATTTACATATAAACCTAAATCTTCTATACCTGCAGGCATACAGGTATAACTACAAAACCTGTGAGTGAATTTAAGAAAAATATTGTAATTATTTTAAAGTGACTGTTCTATGCATTTCAGGTAATACCAATGACAAACAGCCTAATTCTGTGTGGTCATATTCAGTGTACAATATCAGCTAGTTCAATATATATAAAATGAAAGTGCACCTCAGAAACCTGTTAAGACATACACAGAAAATATATTACTTCTTGAGTACCTTAACAACTGTTCCATCAATGTACCTTCTTAGGAAAACCTCAAGATATCACAGGGGCATTTATAACTGAAACAGTCTTTGATCAAGCAAAAAAAAATAATCAAGAAGGGTTATGTTCTGCAAGAGATCCACAAGCATTAACAAAACAGATGATCCATAAATCTGTGACAAGTGGTGTGTGATAGCTAGGCCTCTTCTGACATGAATTAAAACCCAGCATCCATTACCAAAGGGTCCTCTAAACTATTTCTAACTCCTGTCCCCACCCCAAGCTATATTTTCCCTTCTGCTCTGAAGCCACAAGTCTGGAGGGTTCTCAATGTGAGCTGTGCCTATGTCAAAATCACTTCGCACCCGCAGGAAAAATTTTTAATATGAATTGGGCTTTAAAAAACTTTACCTTGATTTAGTGAGAATATAAAGTGGGGCCATAGTCAATGTGTTGTTTGTATGCATCTCAGGGAACACCGTAACCTGAAGGGTATCTGCTACCAAAGCAACATTAAGTACTAACTCACATCTAAAAAGCTTCCAAAGAAGCTCTTTATTCAAGCCAGAGGTTTCAAAATGAGCAAAGCAATGTTATCTCGAAGCATGCATTCAATATATATATATATAAATATACAAGCCTTTTAGATAAACACTTCCAGGGAGTTTTTGCTGAACGTGATAAGTTCCCTCACCGCAGCAGGGCCCGCTGTATTTTACTGCTTTCCAGGAGACACAAGGCAACAGTGAGAGCGCAGCACCGAGGCCAGGAGTCAGCCCCAAGAGAAAGACCGTGGGGACACCACTGTTTGCATTTGTACAGTTCAACATAAAACTGCAACACGTTTTTATTTTCATTTGCTGAAGAAGTCTGTGGAGCTGCTCCTGTAATTGCAAATCCATTAACTTCCCTCGTGCCATCGCTTTTACAAGGATGCAAAGAGTAAAAGAAAGTGGGGGTAGGGGGAAGGAAAAGAAAGGTAACCACAGATTTTATGGGCTGAGAACTGATGGCTAAGCTACCGGTCTGTTGGCCTGGAGTGCAGGATCCATTGTGGATACCTAAACTATGTTTTATCCATAAACTACATTTCAACAGCACTGTAGGTAGCAGACTCTGCAGGAGACAACAGGACTTGGTTCATCTCCAGGGAAGCTGGGGAAAGGTCTGCTGGAAAGCTGGCTGTGGCATAACTGCTAGTGTATATTATCTTATAATCAGACTTTAAGCTCAAGTAGACTTTGCCTCCTCATGCAACTGGGAAATCACATCAGAAAAGAGATTAGAGTGCAGGTCCTCAGCCTCTTTTCTCTTCTGCCATTTTGGCTGAAGCAATCTCTTTGGATGACTTGATGTCATATAATACACTCACCAACTGGCTTAAAAAAATAAGCGGCTTTTGTGTATAATGGGACGTGTGTGTACAGACCTTCAAAACCACACAGATGGAAAGCCAGCCAGCTATTCTTCAAACCTAAGTGAGTCTTTTCCTCACAAAATCTTCTTAAAGCCCTTTCCAATCATTATTTAATTTTACTAAACTTTGTAACCCAACCCCTTGCAATATCTCTATTTAGCTGCTGGAAAGACTGAGGGATGGGGAAATGAAACGTGCTACCAAATGGGGGCAAATATGGAAGAGGTCTGGCTTGCTGTCTTGACCCATTTGCTCTAGCTGAGAACTTCAGGTAAGTCTCCTCCTATGCATTTTCAAAGTGCAAAACCTCAGTAAATTTGAACTAAAAAGCTCTTCCAGTTTTCAAGGAAACAGCTATAACTGTGATTCTCTCAGTGCGCCCAGTGGGAGATAGAGAAATATTTTTTACCCATCTCGGCAGCTGACAAATTTTCCCACAGATCTTCCTGGGAATTCAGATGTCTTTCCAAAGCAATAAAACCTGAGATTTTTAATACTGACATGTTTCTGTTTCTCTCAGAAAAACCTCCTCAGCTCTCCAACTCCCCTTGAAGGTTACTTTTAGGCGATGGAAGCTCATGCCACAGGCGGAAAGAGGCAGTCTCCCTTTAAAAGCAGCATTTCTGGAAAGACCATGCGTCCCTTGCATTATCTCCCTTTTCTTTCGTCTGAGCTTTGATGTCCCAGCTTTTCATCCCGAGTCTGGGAAAGACAGCTCTTTGGTGCATCGGAGAGCTGTGTCTGCCCACAGCACATCGCTGCCCATCAAGGCAATGCAGGGCCATCTCTCAGCAAGCATCCCTGATCCCCCAAGGCAGGGGCGCTCACTCAGCCCGGCTGCTAACAGAACCTGTTAACGAGGAGCTCCTGGCATACCACAGGTCAGAGATGTTTCACATTCCTGCCTTTGATGCCTTTCGGACCTCAGCTGAAAGACGTGGTGTCTTCAGACATGGTGTAGAAGGGGCTTTACAGGCAAGCAAACAGGCTGAAGAAGCGACGCGGTTGTTTAACAAATTACAGGAGGGGAAGCCTGAGCTCAAACCATTTGGAAGGAGCTGGAAACGACGGTCGTTCTTTCTGGATTTGTTCCCTTCTTTTTTATTTCCCCCTTGTGAAAGCATTGTGAGAAGAGACATGATTGTGGATCAAAGTATGAGCCATTTGCCAGAATGTAGGTGCACTACATTTCCTCTATACCCCAAAGGATGTTAAAACCTTTATCTACATTCAGGTACCTACTTCATTAATCAACCATGTAACACAGGAGTCCTGAGATGTGATGGAGTGTATAGCATTGAAGATGAAAACCAATTAAGAAACCTGTTGATTGAGTGACCTCCAACGGTTCTTGCAGCACTACTTTCTATAATTTGCCATTTCCAAACACAGTGACTGTTTTAGAACAAGTAGGAGGCAGCCGGTACTTTACAGGAGCATTAGGTGCCAGCCTGCACATCTTTCTATTCACCCACTGAATGAGCAAACATCTATCACAACAAAAGAAACGCCTTGCAAACTCTCTTTTCACTTGGTGAAACAAAAGAGAAAAGCGAACAGCTAATTAGACTCATAACGACTTATTTTCTACACACATACACCCCCCAATCTTATTTAAATAAAACACGATGATGAAAAGTATTCCTTGGCTTCTTACTCAGTAACCAACCAGCTCTCTGTGGAAAGAGCTTCTTTTTTTATGGCTACGTATTAAAAGTAAACCAGCCCATGCCAGGTTTGGATAAAAGGCTATTTATTTTCAACCAATTTGATAGCTGCAGTTTTCGGTAATTGAATTTTCTGTGGTCAGAGAAGCAGTAATCTTAGAAACCAAATAAATATTTTTTAATAAAATGGAACACTGAGAAACCCTATAATAATGTCAAATATGTAGCCACTTATGGATGGATAAATATTTTAAGAAATTTACATCTCACCCAATGCTTTAGGCCTTAAGCTTCCCTGGAAATTTCAAACAACGCTATCTTATTTTGGGGAGGGGACGTGGGGGAGTGGAGTGTATTTAGATAAAGAGCTAAATACTAATCCTTCAGTTTGCAGCAGGTTTTATTTCCAATATTTACGCAGCAGTTGCTGGTTTAATCAAGAAAAGAAAAATAATAAAACATTTTCTCAAAGCCTTTCAATAGCATGTTCCAATGCATCCCATGCAGGATGGATGCTGCAGGCACCCCTGCAGCACAAAACCGGTCAGAACCGCCCTCAGAAACCTCTGCAGAGTTACAGGAGTGTATTTACTGCCCTGTCCCCAAAACAGCAAAACACAGGGAACCTCTGAGAGAAAACCAGGTTTTGTTGAAGCTTCTTGTCTTCTGACAATCACAGTATTCGAAAGACACTTGTCACTGTTGTGCAAACCAGGGCTGCAGGGTTTGACTCACAAATCCCTCAGCAAGCCAAGGGTGGGCAGGAGTGGAAGAGAAGAGAAAGAAAACAACGAGCTACTCGCTGGTGTCGTGGATATCCCGGCAGCAAAGCACGGCCAGAGGTCCTAACACCAGTGTGAGCGATTCCCTTAGCTTTTGTGACAAGGTTTGTGTCTTCCGAGGCTACTGACGGCGCTTCAGAGCAGGACGGGCTGCGGAGGAGACCTGTCCCCGCAGGAAGTCCACGCTTGTAGGACCCCCAGCCCCAGGGACATAGGCCACCCCGGATCCCTGCTGCCCCCACTTGTGAGACACCTCTGACAACTTCACCCAGCTCCTTCACCAAACTTGGGTGTCCTTTCCTTTTCTCGGGCAGTGTGTGTGTGTGTTTCTTGCTGCCAGGACGTATTTATTGTGTGAAATAGTGGCGAGTCACCATGGAAGACACGGGTCGCACCGGTGTGCAAGCCCAGAGACGGCTGCAGCGGGGGAACCGGCGCGTCCGGCGACCGCAGCTCGGCCGCGCTCGGTGTATTGTTCTCGTACGCTGACACCTGCTGGCAAGCGCCGAGCTCTGGGACGACGCCTGGAAAGGGGTCGGTTAGGAAATTCATGGGGATTAGTGGGCACAGGTCAGGGTTTTCTTTTGTGAAACGACACAAGAAAGTGGAATGAACGGAGGTTATTTGGCCAAAGGGAGAAAAAACCCCAAGAGAACACACGTCGTGTTTTCAAGTACGTGAAATGCTGCTATGAAGGGTGATAAATTGTTCCCCATATCCAGGGAATAAGACAATAAAGGATCAATGCATATACTACTGAAGCAATGGGGATGGGAGTAAGATCCCTGTCAAGTAAATGTTCCGAACAGTGAAGCTAATGCTGTGAAATGTCCTTCAGAACTGGCCATATAAGTGCCTGTTACACTTTTTCTCCTTCCAGCATTTATCGTTATTCAAATCTGACTCATCCATCACTCAACCAGACCAGTCATCCACGCCTTTTCTGTCTGTGTTGTCTACTTTANAATAAACACATTCTTTCCCAAGGCTGCTGAGTTTTATTAAGGCAGGGGCAGGGATCTGCCAACCCTTGGCTGCAGCCATTTCCTAAATAACTGCTAGCAGTTAAAATGCAATCATTTTATTTTATTTTATTATTTTATTTTAATTTTTATTTTATCAATGAAAACTGAAACCCAGGTGGTTTTCAGCATGACACTCTGTGGAAATCAGGTATGAAATTACCTGTTTATTAATGATGTGTCAGGAGAATGACATGCTAACAGCCAGTTCCAGCACTGGCAGTGCTAATGTAGAAATACAACCATGCATTACACACAAGATGTATTCTCCAGGGCTGCAACTTTGCATCTCTGGAGACCCAGATGAAACTCATATGTTTTATCTGAACATTTCAATCCCAGAGAGCAATGACTCCAAAATGGAAGTTAAACAGATGCTCGGTCACTATTTTGCTGTATCACCTCCTTGGGATTCACTATTTTGCTGTATCACCTCCTTTGGATTCACATGTCACGGAACAATTGGCAATAGATGTGCAGAGATGTCACGGAACGTCACTAGCCAGTGCTCCAGGCATGCAAGAGCACTGATAGTGGGATGAGGCTTTGCAAGGACATATCACACTGCTGAGCATTTCAACAAGAATCACCATTAGCATCTGATCTGGCACAGATATGTAGAATTCTTGGTGTCACATATAAAGATTACTATTTCATTATTAAAAACTCTTGAGTTGTTTCCACAATACTGTCCACCACATTGAACAGAGTGGAAATAAACCATAATTCACAGCAGATGTCAAAGTAAATCTCCTTCAACTACAAGTTCCTTGAAAAATCTTCAGTACATTTTCCAGTGAGTTTATCTCCCTTATAATAAGGTTCATATTTCCTTCTCTTTCTTGTTCTGGAAAATTCTTGGGATACTACATGGGTCTGTCAGCATGGAACCAGAAGGACTAAATCTGACAAAACTTTTACTAATGAGGTATCATGTAAATAACCACTGTGGATTGCTCTGTTATTGCCAAAGAGGAGCTTCTTTTTTGAAGAGTTTATCCTCTCAGTCCTGGTCTTCACAAGTACCTTGTAACATACAATCTCAAGAGCAGTTACTAAGAGTTTTTCCAGGAGACGGGATCTTTGTTACGGACACTTCATTTTACAATATTAGCCCTATTCAATATGGAAAGATGCATCTTTGAGCAGATTTGCTGGTGCAGCTCTGGGGGATCATGCAATATTTATATTCTGTTAATCTTAAAGCTTTAAATGAAAGATGGAGGAGGCCAAATCCAACCTTCATATAAAAGCCATTGACTTTGGGTTCTAACGGCGTTGGATTTAGGCCAGTATTTTCCCTTGCCTCACTCTTCGCCTTTCAGAATATTTGTGGAAATGAGTAACAGGGTCATTTGGTATTCAGCCCTGGATATGAATTATAATCTTGGTAGAAGCTACATAGACATTTAAAAGGCAAATTTTTCACCTCAGAAACACACTTTTCTTCAACCAGCCAGAAAACCTGGTGCCAGATTGAGTCCATGGCTTGCAGGAGAGCAAGGGAGCACACACACATTAGCACACCCAGACACATGCTGGAGTTTTCATAAGCCCTGTTTCAAAACCAGAACGAAATGACAAAGTTTTCCACCCTGAACAAGGGGGACAGCTTGGAAACTGTTCAGAAACCTGAGGGGGTTCATAAGATTGGCATATTCGAGCACATAAATTTACATAATATCTGCATCAAAAATAGAAACAGGCCACCTTTATGTTCTCCTGTACCTTTATTTAATAAGGACTATAATGTAATTAAAGGAGTCCATGCAGTTAGCATTTTTCCTCTGAGCCATTTCCTGGAGTGATTGATTTCTGTCCCCTTCAGAGCTGTGAGCACAGCAAGGCCACAGAGGAGTTAGGAAGAACCTGTTTCATCTGTCCTCAACAGGCCCTGGGAGATTACCCTGACCTGAAGGATTCATACTTACTGGGGAGATGGTATAAGACCTCAAATGTAAAGGAGCACGTTTCTCTTTCTTGGATTTGATGAACTAGTTACCAGACAAGACCTACAGAAATGTCAGAATCCTGCTAGATTTAGTTGCTTTAATATTTCTGGACTAAATCTCAGTCTGAACTGGTGCTTGACTCTGACCTCACTAGCACCTATTCATATGATAAAAGCCTCAACTAGAGTGACTTAGCCTGGATTTAGGGTTTTGAGGTCAATGCTCAGAAGGGCAGGTTGGTCATACCAGGCAGCTGGAGCAAGAGACTATGGTTTAGTAGTGTAGGTCAGCAAGTGTCCAAACCATCAAAATCAGATCTCTATACTCTTGACATCTCTGTTATGCTGCAGCTTTTCCTGTTTGAAATCACTCTCCACCTACAGCTACATGCAGAGTATCTTAATGCATCCAGTCTTTTCTTCTAGGTCCTCTCTCCTGTCCTCATAGCTCCACTTTCATCTTAGCTTCATCTTATTTCATCACTGTCAATCTAAAATATCAAGAAACTCCACGTATTTCCTTTACAGCTTTTTAATAATGAAAGTCTAAATGTCCCTTCTGGGGCTGGAAGGAAAAGAGCAAATGTCAGATTTCTTTTCAGCTCTGCTCTGAGGTCCTACTCTACTCTTTACCTCCACATGTCCATCAGCACAGGCACTTCCACAAATGGTTTATGAAACATGGTCTTTCCTCCAAAGCATTCCTTCAGCCTCTCATCTTGCATAACAACTTGAGTGTAGGGCAGCCTGAGCATGGGCTGGACTTAATGCAGTGCTGCTATGCTTAGACACTAGTGTATTCTATCACCATGTATTAAATTTGCAATGGATCCTACAAGCACGAGCCTCTTTCAGCCTGCCCATGAGCTCAATGCCTCGACATGCATGATATAGGATTAGTAGGAGTTTTTCATTATGGTCTCTGAACAGAAATAGTCACGGTTTGCTGAGGTCCACTTGAGGAAAACTTTTCTACCCGATCCCCCCAAGTGTGCCCTGAATTCAATTCTATAAAATCCAAGTCATAATGCTCCTCAGAAACGCACAAAGGAAGGATATTGTGCCAATGCTCAGCTGGGTGCATTGTTAGCCAGGTACAGACTTATTCCCCTCATGAAGATGCAATATGTGATCGAACTATTAGGCACAGAGATGCTGTATATCAATTTAATTTGCCTGGTGTTGCCCTGTGTGTAACTTCTCCCCCTGTAAGCACATAATTACAATAGAAGCATCTCCTGGCTGTATGCAGAGTTGTGCATAAAAGATTATTTTTATTCATAACAATTATTCCCCTTTTCTTCCATGGAAAAGAGTATGGGTTGAATGCTACTGATTTATTCTTTTGGTTGGTTGGTTTGGTTTTTAATTTTTGTGTGTACTATTTTGAAAAATCTGGCTACAGAAAGTGCTGGGCCATGGGCTAAACAGACCTTTCTTACTAGTTTAATTTGCTGAGCTTTCTGGCTTCCTCTAAAATAACAATAGCATCCATTCCTCAGAGAGAGGAGGTGGATAAAAAGGGAAAAGCCAGCACCCAACTAATTTTAGCAAGTACAAAAGGAGACTCCATGCCAGAGGAACATATGGCATTTTTAGTTCACCTTAAACTTCCCCCTTGGCATTTCAAGCCCTATTAATAAACAAAACAAACTTGCTTCAGAAAACAGATGAGTAAACATCTTTGATGGCTGTACTCTATTACTGATTCACCTTCCTTCCTTTCACTCACCACCCCAGGCTCACTCTTTGACTCTGAATATTTTTATCATTAAGGCAACAGCGCTGGGACATGTTGTGGTAAATATTCAAAAACAAAACATGTGGCAAGGTCAAATAGCGTTTCCTCAGCAGCATGGGACCTTGCCATTCCCTCTCTCCTCAGAACAAAACCCCCTGTATCGTAATGCTGAGGTAAAGAGAGCAGAGGGAGAGGGAGAGTCAGCCTGGCACCAGAAATATAATTTACTGTGCAGGTATTTGATTTGATAAAACCCCTACCTTAATTTAAAAAAAATACCTCTATGTATGTATATATATAATAGGTTCCTGACAAAGTTGTAATTCATTGAGAGGGGCCAGGCCTACAGTTGGGTTTGACATGTCACTCCAACCTAAACCATGACTGGTTTTACGTGATCCCCTAAGAGGGTAGAATGTTGCAACTGGCAAAAAAATAAACAAACCTGAGCTCTGTGCTAACAGATTTTTTTTTTCTTTTTGATTTATACCACGAGCAAAGGAAAAACGGCGACATAGTGGCGAATCTAGGTTTCATCTGGCCCCTCCATGCTTGCAGCAACGGTGTCCTGCTATGGAGATGGACAGAATGAAATGTGTAGCTGACAGGCCTAGGCCAGACAGGATGGGAAAGATGAACAGTAGTGATGAGTGTTTGATTTTTATTGCAACAGCATCTCACAAACACAAATGTCTCTTTTTTTTTTTTTTTATTCCTTTTAAATTCTCAATGAAACCTGTGTCTGTGTTGGTGGGCTGCTGAGGAGAACCTGGCATGATTCATGTGCAGCTGCCAAGCAGCACTTTTTGGTACCACTCACTAAACTCCTGGTTTTTATTTTAAAATTTCTCTCTTGGTATGAAGAGTTAGAAAATCAAATATATTTCTCTGTAAAACAGTATTTTCAGCTCTTGGGTGTACTGTGCTACCTGGGTGGGTTGTTCCAAATACTACTTTCAGAAGCAAAAATATTTAGAGTTTCTCCCATCTTCACCCCCTCACTTCCAGGCCTGCATTAAGAGTACTACTTCAGGTAAAAGCAGAATCTAGGGAGCCTGGGAACTATGAAGTGCACTCAATTTAGAGCTTAAATACCTCTATTTTCCTGTCACACGTATTTTGTTATGGCATGACTGAACACACTGCACAGAGGACAGTGGTGACAGGGAGAAGACATTAAACCAAGTCCAACCCTTTCCTCCCAAGCAAACAAGCAGACTGCCCCCAGCTCACACATAATTCCAAGCCCCAGTACTGGGGCTGTGCTTTTTAGAACTGGTGCATGGGAAATTACTTAATTCCCCACAGCAGACCCAACCCTGTCTCTGCACCAATCCTTGAACTCCAGGCAAGGCTCTGTGGTTTCTCCTATTGTTTTCAGTTTGTTTTTCTTTCCAGCAGAAACATAAAGCTACAGTGTTGGATCTGCAAGAGTGGATGCCAAACACAGAGCATCAAACCAGCATGTTGCACTTCACCTTGAACATGTTAAATGTTTTAGATGGATGCCTAAAGAAACGAGGCTTGTGGGCTAGTTCCCTTCTATCTCAAAAGTTTTTAATCACTGACTAATTTCAAGCAAACCTATTAAAGGGGTAAAGACCTTAATGTTTCTAACAGATTGAATGAAATAGAGAATTGGATAGAGGAGACAGCTCCCAGCTGACTGCTAAGGGGAGCCTCTTCTATCCCCAAGGCATCAGAAAACACATTAGAGGAAGAGTTGTTCAAAAAGTAGCTTTCATTAAACCCTCTGCACACTAAACTACTTGTTTATTACTGTGAGAATTTTTACATCCATCTCTCTGCTTCCAAAATCCAGGAGCTGAGTCCTAGAAACACATGGGGATTTAGCTTTATATGCTCTGGTCCATAAAGTTAAACACACACTTAGAAGATCTGGGTCTGAAATCTGGTATCACACTGTATCCTTCCAGAAACAGAACCCAAAGTGACATTTCATCCCAGTTAGTTTCCACAAAACACCCACATTTAAATACCTGTGGCACAGCAAAGTGTGTCAGTGTTACTGTTTTCATGAGGAAAGATAGAAATCTGTGAATATCCTCCAGTGTCTTAAACAGGAGGATTTTCTTTTTACAGTTTGCTGCCATAGCAACATGGTGCAACCCTCCCACCATTTAAAACCAGTGTGCACATGCACACATACACATAGAAACAGATTTATTTTTTTTTCCCCAGAACTTTTGTCCTTTTGCAGACCTAAGCACTGACTTGCAGAACCGCAGCAGCAGCTTGGGTCCATGTGCCTAAGCTTTACATTCTATAAGTCTAATATAACAGTGTGTCAAATGTTTGCTTTGGCCATACTGATTCCTCAAATCCCCCTTTTTATACTAATATTTAAAATGGGAAAAAGGCTTTAAAAGAATGGGCGCAAATTACCAGTTCAAAGGTTTTACTAGGCTTCCAGCTGAGCATTGCTTATGCTAAGAATGGGGATTTTTAAAAAAACCCTAGTGTTTAGGCTGGTTTATTGGGGTTTATTTTCTCTAAGAAGCTGCTACTGCAATCCTGGAGGAGTGGGAGGAGCAGCAGGAGGGACAGGGGGCAACAAATGATCTTTTTCTCCCATAAATCCCAGTAACTGTGATTACTTACAGATCATAAAGAGTGACCTCTAAACTATCCCAATTATTAAAGCTAAGGAAAATTCAGCTCAGTAGAACTGAAATGGACTTCCCAACAGTAACAGCCACCACTAAAAATACTCCTTTTTATTTTTATGAAATATTTAGGAAATTCTGGACAAATGTTTTGTTGAAAATTCACAGTTTATAAAATTTCACCCAGTTCAGCTGTGAAGCTCTGGGAGATGGGATCAAGACATCTGTGCACACTGAGGCTGAGGAGGCAGAATTAGCCTGTTTGGGTTTGAACATGTTTACACCATGGGAGTTTCCAGTCTTTTGTGACACTTTCTCTGAATTAAGGTACCTTATCACTTTATAGGGTTTATCAGCTCAGGAACAATTCTGTGCCTGTGCAGCAATGCTGGCTCACATGGAGCTGCTGTGTAGCACAGACAGACCATGATGTGCTTGTACCTGTTTCCAAAGGGTGAGAGAAAAAAACCCCAGGCTGCTCCAGGCAGCAGGTTACTCAGAATGACCAGTTGTGGGTTTGTGCCCCTCATCTCACCAACAGTGAGGCAGCTCTCTTGGCAGGACTTTGGCACTGAGCTGTTTAATATGCTGATGCAAGTGCCACATGCTGTACATGACACTGCAGGGATCCTGGGAAAACCAGCTCTGGAGGCAGCACCCAAACCCAGCCTGCTTCTGGCCTGTGTCTGCCAAAGGAAAAAAAGCCTGATGGAGAAGAGGCTGGATGAACTGGCTTGATACCTGCAAACTGTCGGGTTTTGGCAATAACATGACACACCTATGATACTGAAAGGAGCTCCTAAGAACCAGTAAACTCCTGGCATAATCTGGCTCTTGTTTTTCCAGCTACTTCTTTTCTAAACCCACGGGGTTGAGTGTAGCTAACAGAAGTCTGTCTTCCTGCCACTCTAAGCAACTCCAAGCTTCTGCCCAGTTATCCCTCAACTGCCAAGCTAGAGCAAAGAGCAAAACACAGAGCCAAGCACTCCTGCAGAAGTACATGCAGAAGAGCTACTGATTTGTGGGGTGGGAGAATAAAAAGTCCCATTATCTCCTCTAGCATGGAGCTTTGCTGCTCTTTGGACACAGGCACTGTTAAGTATCAAACAGCTTTTCATCTGGATGCTAAGTCTGGAAGCCCTGAAAGGACTTGCACTGCTGTAGTCATCAATCCTTATGTGCCAAGAAGCTTTCATCCCCCAAGCCATGCCAGGGAAGCCCTCTTTCGTGGGTAATAATAACCTGGAGATCATGGACTTCAAAACTTTCATTAAGAAAGGGAGTTAATCAAGAGGGGAAAAAGAAGAAGTTAACACAGTCATGTTTCACTACGGGATTTCAGTGTCAAACCACAGGAAGTTGTCTCTGGTGGTTTGCTGATCTCTGTGGTCTGACTGAACTGAAGTTACTAGGAACAGTAACTTTATTGCTAGCAGGGTTATCACCAGTCTTTCTCCTCATCTGTAACCTTAAGGATTAGTCTTAAGACTTGATCCCACAGGGTATGAAACGGATCTGACCCTACTACCCATGAAGTCAATAGTGAAACTCCCACTTCAGCAGCACGGGGGGGATCAGGCCTCCAGACAAGGGGATGAGCAGCACTGGATGAACTGAGTTACCTGCTGCACTGCAGCAGCTGACAGCAGCTCACTTTTAGGTATGTGGGTGTAGGCCCTAGGATGTAGGTTGTTATGGATGTGAAAGAGGTTACCTGGTGCTAACAAGCAGAAAAAAAAAAGATATAATATAGGATCTCAGGTTCTAGAAAACCAAAATCTACCACACTGATCAAATATTAAAAAGCAGACTGCATTAATAATCCCTTGCCTTACCATGGCACTTTTTAATGCTAATTCAATGTACTTTATATGGAATTCATTTCCACTGATCCATTTTGCAGATAGTAAAACCAAGCCACATGAAAGAGGCACAAAGATCAGAGTCAGCAGAGACAGGGCACACTGAGATAGTCAATGAAGGAAGAAGACAACTTGAAGAGTAAATTATACATGTTTTTAAAATTCAACTAGCAGGTTTAAATTATTTAAGGCACTGTTTTCTTAACAAGGATTAGAAATGATATTTCAAATACATCACTTGAGCATGATGATACCTTTTTAAATGAAGGGTTTCTGTTGCTGCTCCTGTATTCTGCCTGTACTAAAAGATGACTTTCAAGTATTGTGTCTATCATTTTTAAAGAGAAAAAAAAATAACAAGCCTGAAAGAACAAAGGCAACACTTCAAAGCCTTCAGCAGAGAAGGAAGTGCTTTCTAGCAAAAATCATACACTTTTGTCAATGAAACCTTTGTCAGACAGTTCCTCTCCTGCCTTGGCTGCTGTATGGTTAAAGATATAAAAGCAACTGAAGACAGAAGAGAAAGAGAATCCCTGAGAAAATGAAAAAAGTCATGTCCCAGCAAAGTTCTCTCTTTGCCCTCAGAGTTTATCTGACATGCTGTTATTGATAGCTCTTTTTCCAACTCCCCTGACTAAGGGAGCACATATACCTTTTATTGCACTTAATTTGATTTAAACCACCCTGGCATTTTTTGAGGCTGTTTTTCACTTACATAAGGAAGTTCTTGAGAGGATTTTGAAGCAATACAGTATGGTAGTTAAAACCAAGGCCATTAAAAAAAAAAAAAAAGCTGCATTTCCTCAGGCTGTCCATAATTTTTCATTTTCCTAAACATAACAGAGAACTTTGCAGCTTTGGTAGGAAGAAGGCAGCTAAATGCAGTGGGCTTTGGATGACTCCAAAGCATCACTTCAAGTTCATTCCCTTTTGACCTTAGGTTCTGAAATCATACTGCAGCCTACTGAGATTTCTCTTCCCAGCCATCCAGAGTGCCATGTGGATTTTTCTGGGAAATAACTTTCATTTATTTCAAACAGTAAAATGATTTTGGAACCTCCAGTCTATGTTTTCTGGGTAATGTTCTCCCATGCAGTTGTCTTCTACCCCTTGCTATACAAGAGTGTTCATAGTTCCCTTTAGTACCCCTTTTCAGCCCTCCCTCCCAAGTGACAAGGGAAGAACTAACCAATAGCTCATGTTGGCAACAGTCCCTCTTGCGTGCAGTAACACGTTACTTGGGATTTGGTTGGCTTTAACGTTATTCAGTTGAGTTTCTCTGATAGCTATTAGCCCTAACAAGTTTCCCCTCAATAACAAGTTGCTTTTGACCTCAACACACCTGGAGACTTCACCCTTATATTTCACCTCTGACCTATTCCAATATAGCTGACATTTTGCAATTATCAGCAATTTGTTAGCTTTATTTTTGTTAGCACCCAATTATGCAAAAAAATAGACCTATAATAGAACTGCTCCAATTGGGCTGCAAATGTGTAGAAAAGTGTTTCATGCCAGAAGGACTGTGGTAGCCTGGGTCCATTCTGTAGGAGCAGGAAATGAGAATTCAGAGAATACTTAGCCCATGCAATCTCTGTTGGGGTGGTAGAAGGATACCTAATACTTTTTCCATTAACTCTTATGAGAACCTACAGCCCAGATCTAGCCTGCTTGCATGAAGCAGGACTTCTTAACATTTAACTTTCCTGTTATCCTAAGCTTACTATCCTGGCTGTATAGCCTTAGTATTTCTCCAGTAACACATGAGGGCCAAGATCTGAGTTGCTGCCAAGTGCCAACAAAGAAAGAACATTTTCCAAAACCAAAGAGCACCAACTTGCTCTGGAGCAGATTCAACTTGTGGAAGGAGAAATACGAATTTTCTTAATGCAGAGAGTGAGCTGTCAGAGGGAACAGAGCAGAGTTGTACCCTGGATGTGTCTACCCTGGCTTTTGTGCTTGAATACACTATTTTGTCTTTTTCTTTAAGGCTTATAATGAAAATAGACCAGCTGATCCCATCTATATATCAAAAAAGGTTTTAGCTCACAGCATTTCAAATGCACCAAAGATGCATACAAAAAAGCACTGAAAATGGCATGCTGGGCCCCAATTCTGTACCCTTCTTCACCCACAGCCACACTTGGCTCTATTTGACGTGTCAAGTTCACCCTCCTCCCAAAACCAAACAAGTCCTTTCCCAGTCTTGTGACCTCATCCACTTCCCTGTCAAAAAAAGGAGCATTTTCAAATGCTTAGGGCTATTTTTAGACTGTACTAGAGACATGTGGGGAGGAAAGTAGATGGTGTACTTTTTTTCACAATGTAATAATCTCTACATCTAGAAAAAAAACTCAGATTTGAATGTCACTCACATGATTACCCTGGGTAAAGTTGGATCAGCTGCATCAGTCTGAGATGTCATTGTGGGAATCGTCTCCCTCCTCTGGAAATGGGCTGCAGTGACTCTTGCATCTGAGAATGCACATCCAGGGGATGCAGGAGCTGGAATCTTATCTTTGCCATTGGAGATGCTCCTTCAAGTGTCCTGGAAACAGAACAAAAACAGTGGAATCAGAAAACTGATGCAAATGCCGTCTTGAAATCTGTGAGCTGAGACTCTGGACCAGGCTTTCAACAGGCTGTGAGGTGGATCTGCTTTTACATGGAGAGGTGGCTGCTGAAGGACAAGCTGGAGACTGACTCCCATTCCACTGCAGACAAAGTTCCATACCCCATCCACCTAGTGTGGCTGTACCTCTTGTCACTGTACATCTAACTCAGACATTTCCAGTAGTACAGACAATTCCTCACCAGGTGCCACTGCAACAGTTTCTGCAGCAAATAGTCCCTGAAGCCACATGAGGTATAAGCACGAAAGACAAAATTCAACACAGACATAAAAGGAAAATAGTACCAATGATTACAAGCATTTTAGAGCTTTTTAATACCACCTTTTCAAATTTGGATAGCGGACAGGAAAGATAAAGGCACACCAAAGATTCAGGACTTGTCTTCTAGAAGTTGTGGGAGTAAAAGACATGCACAAATGCACACACACAGGTTCACCATGCTTTGTCTGCTTCCTGTGCACAAATAGTTTTTACAGATGCTCACTCAGAGCAAGTGTTATTGCCCACAAGACCGCCAGGCCCCTGCACAAAGGGCTAATCCACAGGTTCACCGTGCTGCCGTGATAACAGTGTCAGTAATGGGGAATACACATCCCTGTCTCCCTTGGGAATGTCACTGTATGAATAACCTCTTGAAAAAATAGGGTCCTAAACAGGCTGAGTCTTTAAATACAGTGTCTAAAATGATATGGCAGGGACAGGTACAGGCAGAGAACAAGTGAGGTTTACAACCCTCACCTAACTGCTGCTCCTCAGCTGAACACTAATAAATTTGCTGCTCTGTCTTGTTCTCTCCCTCCTCTCCAGAAACTCAGTAAGAACTTGTATTTTCATCAGGTTCCATCTGACAGTTTAACAGTAGTCACCAGGCAATGGGGGTGAGGAAGAGGGAGGAAGATAATTAAACCAAAGCAAAAGCCCAGACCAAACAAATCACAGAAAACAAAAATAACATAATAAATATATATTTTTCCCCCTTCCTACAAAACAAAGCATTAAAATACTCAAATCCAAAGTCAGAAAAGGCGACTGAAGATAGCCCCTCCCAGGATCACCCTTGATGATCTGCCCACTTTCACATACACTGAATTTGCTTCCAGCCATGCTTGGCAACTCTCCACCCATGAATATGTACATTTGAATGCATAATGGTTATTGCATGTCACCCTCATGGGCATTTGGCCCATGTAGCACTCGGTTTCCCAATCTATAAGTACATGAAATATAAGACTAAGTAAAATCTGAGACATTGTGGAAACTGATGAGGGCTTGAACGAGCTCCTGGAATAAAACTTGAGCCCCTCCTCAACCAGAGCAGTATTTTTAGGAAGTCGATTGAGAAATGTTTTCCTTGCTCCATTTCCATGTTTACTGGGATACAACATTGTTACACTAGATTGCATCAGAAAACATGGAAACAGCTCGACAAATTGATCCGACCACAAGATCTCAGAGGAATTTGCTCCTTGTCTCCAAGGAGTTTATCCAGCATAAACAATGTCAAATAGCTACATGGCAGCCCTGAGAGATTTACTATTTCTCCAATCAGCTTTCTAAGTACCAGGATATAGATAAATATGCTAGGTAACTTTGGATGGACATTATGATGGCATAATGCTTATAAGACTTTGGATGTAGCCATTCATCCAATTACAGAATATATTGGACATCAAAGTGAAATTTGCTGTATTTTAGATTATGTAACGGAAATAATGATGTAACCAACAGAAGGATAATATGCATGATCCATCTCCCAGAGGCCTTAAGTGTCTATGCCACTTCAGGAGAGGTAACTGCATGCCAGTTTAGTATTTCCTAATGGTTATTAGGCACTTAAATTCTTCTGAAGTTCTGAAGTTAGATGTTCTGCCAGAAAAGAATTCAAGGAAATTAATTAACATGAAAATGAGAAACTCAGCAGCTTAAAAATTTTTAGTTTGAAACTGGGATCTCTTCAATAATAAAACGTATAAAAATGTGCAAGCATTGATTTTCAGACATTTGAGTTGTCTTTGCATGTAATCAATTAGAAACTAACTCAGTTTCATGGGAAAATGGTTCCGTTTTAGCTAAGAGATAATTTTTTTAATATAGGTAAACTAATTTTTCCCAGGCCAAGCATATCATCTAACTCCTACCCCACTCTATTGGTTTCCTTATCTTGTCTCCCCTGTTAGTCTCAATTCCTAAGTAAAAAAAGCTGCCTGAAAATTCTCTTTCCAAAAAACCCCACCTTCATTCAAAAATAATGATGGAAATTATTCTGACAGGGACAAAAAACTAACAATACAATGACAACAACAAGCCTAATATAAATTAATTGGTGTGGAGGGATTTCTAAGCCCTTTAAAGTCTTTTGTGTCTGAAATTTTAAAGATTTGTTTGATTTCAGTTTTTAATAGAGAACAAAAAGAAATGCAGCGAGGCTTCAAGGTGGGCAGCCAGGAAGCTGTCATTTCGATTTCCCCACTGGTGAATTGAATTCTTTTGGCAAAAGTGCAATATTCTCTGGGACAAATTCTGATTATGCAAAGAGCCATTCTCTATCAGAAAGTTATTCTGATGGAAAACTGCCCAGCAGCCCTATTCAGTGTGTGAGGTAACATTAAATAAGCAGTCTTTCAGGTAGACTTGTTGTAAGACTGCTTTTGCCATTAGAGTGAACAAGCAGTCTTCCCCCTCATGCCCAAGTAAACCTGGGACTCCAGAGACTTAGGAACAGAAATTCACTGCCTAACAGAAGAGGAAATTTGGTCCTTATTGTGAAGTCCACTAGATTTAAAACTCCACAGAAAAAGAAGTGGTTCATTCAAAATTAGGATGGACCACAGAGTAAAATAGGATAACAGCATCTGCTTGTCACTGCTTTGTAAACCAGGACCTGAAATCTCTCGATTCATAACCTCCTCCTAACTGAGTAAATATTCTTATCAGTAGCCTCCTCATTTAAAGGCTCAGGAAACTGAACCAGAGACCAAGTGTTGGGCCCAAAGCTGTGGTGGTTCAGTGACCATGCACCCTGCCCCCCGTTCTGCCACCGTCCCCTCCAACCAGCACACCCCGCTCTGCGGGTACGCACGGCTGCTCCAGTGAGTCCGAGCTGGAAGTGGCCCATCACGTGGCAGCCAAGCCAATCCCAGAGTTTCCCCATGAGAATGATGTCTGAGCAGGCACAGACTTTGGCAGCAACTTTCAATTGTTCCTAGAGGCTGGCACACTGGGATAATTAGAGAATATAACACATATATAAAAAGAACTTGTTCCCTCCTCCACCCTGTACGTGGCAGACTGTCTGTATAGACATCGAGATTAAATTTTTCACCTGAATTAGAACAAAGTGTTTTGCTCTTCTCTTTCTCTCTTCTCTTTCCCTTCCCCCCTAGCTCCCTCCACCCCTTTTGCTGTCCTTATTTTAATCTACAAAACAGTAATGGGCCTGCAGGCATCCTGCCAGGGTACAGTTTGCAGTCACCTGGCAAATGCTGGAATCCTTCTCCTGGCTCCAATTAAAAACCAAGACGAAAAGGAGGAGCCAGGAGGTAATTTTGAAGCCAAGGCATCCGCCCAAAGTGTCCAGACTTTATAGGAACTAAATTTATGGGAACTCAAGACTTCCACCAGTGTCTTGCTCTTTCTCTTGCTCCGGAAGATGTTTTTATCACCCTTGATATCAGAGTAAAAACCTTTTAAAAGGCTGAACTTAGGAATATTGATACTACTTCTTTCTTTGCTGAATAAATAAAATGGAATTTGTACGGGAAAATACACTGATGTCAAGTGCATTTTAATGCATTAACGATTTTTACTTCTGCTTAACAGCTTAGTGGGAAATGGTAAGAGGGACTTGAGAACACAAAGTCTCTGGGGCTCTCAAATGAAGCAGCAAGGCATCCATAACTCATTCCTCCTAATTGTCTTTCCCACAATAATCCAGTCATAATGTAATTGTCCAATTTTGCAGTTTCATTGAGAAACCTGGGAGTTTTTACTCACACACTCAGTGCTTCATCAAATTCAACATAAATCCACCAGTAAGTGCTCACTGGAGCTGGTGTGTGAGGGTCCCTGTCTCAGTCACACATGCAGCTGTAATCTCAGTGCTGCCCCAGAGTCACTCATGTTTTCAGCTGCCTGCCAGCCACAGGTGCCCCTTCAAAGTGACTTCTTCCACCCAGGAATCCAGCATTGATCTTAGTGCTGGCATTTGTCAGTCTCCTTCACACTTCTCTCTTCTTCCCCATGCAAATCATCAAAAATACAATTTCAGCATTTTTCTAAAGTGAAAAAAAAATGGAAGAACAAAGCCTTGAACACATCTCAGTGACCTGGCACGCTCTATTAAATGAAACTCTACTCATGCAGGTTAGGTGAAGTCCTAACAACCTTCATTTACATTTCAATAAAAGTAAGATGGGAATTCATCCCACTGACTGACATGGGAACAGCTATAAAAGCAGTATGAATAAAGCAGCACTTCTTCAAATTGCAAACTCCTTGGGGCAGGGAAACATGCCAAATTGTGCCCTTGCTGAATGCCTGGGATCACTTGGCAGGGACGTGAATGTGGGCAACCCAGATCTTCTATCTACCACATGCTATTCTTGTCCAGTCTGAGGTATATGCCTTATTACCATCTCAATTCAAACTATGGGTAATCATATCTAGCAGCAGAATACAAACACATGAATTAATGATTAATGATAATAAGGTTCTTGGAAACAATTTTTTAAGCCAAGCATTGCACTTGCAAATGACTCACTGGAAGTCAGTAAACGCTGGTCATCAGCCAGTAGTTACAATGCAAAGGAAGCGGCAACTGACTTCAGTGGATTGTTCTCTCTACTCAGGGGGAATTAGAGATACCCGTTGGAATGCAATTACAAAACCAAGGCTGTGGATGGAATCAGCTCACAGTATATCAAAGCTACTGCTGGGAAACACGAGGCACTACTCTGGCACCTAGGACCAAGCAGTTGCTCCATGCAGATCACTTAGCGTTTTTTGTGATGCTGGAGACCAGAAAGTGAAGAGGAAGGGGAGTGTCCAGGGCCTCAGGGCTGAGCAGACAACCATCAGGAATCTAATATGAGCAGGTAAACAAGGATGGAGTCACAGGATTCCTGTCCTTTCTCTTGTAGCAGCTTTTTGGAGTCATCCTCTTGCTCTGAACACAGCAACATGCATTCTAGAGTGCATGTTTTATTACAACCCTGCTCTTCCAACACTGAATCATTCTTCCAGCAATCTGAAAACATCTCCTTCACATTTCCTATACCTGAAGCTCCATAAGAGCTTGAAGCTCTCGAAGAATTAATCACAGAATACCTTTTATCAACAAGAGTTTTATCTTAACAACTCATCTATATGCAGCTGTACCCTTCATTTCAGTGGACCAATGAAATGTAATGCAAGTTTTCAGCAGCCTTATGAACTCACTATCATTACACCAGTTCATCTCAAGCCAGAATTTAACTGCTGGGATTGGTCAGAGATATCAATAAAGAATCCGGGGCAAAAATGATACATGCATTATCACTGCACTTTTTCAGTGTTGGTGGGATTGAATACTAAAGATTTTAGCTACAAGTGAAACATCATTATGGTTGTGAGCCATATAACTCAGTGCAAAATCTGAGGACATTTTTACTAGATGATCCTCTTGGTGGGGTTTGCTGCCAGTAGTATTCACAATGAAGAACTATCATCACCCATCTCCTGAAATTCTCTTAATTGCTTTTTGCATATCTCAGACAGAACAGTCACACCCTCAATGTGGGGATGAGGGGAGGCAGGAAAATGTGGGGGC
This sequence comes from Heliornis fulica, assembly GCA_013399135.1. Classification (NCBI taxonomy): domain Eukaryota; kingdom Metazoa; phylum Chordata; class Aves; order Gruiformes; family Heliornithidae; genus Heliornis; species Heliornis fulica. Next base: position 681,218 of record VXBZ01006903.1, on the reverse strand, counting down.
AGAGTGACTCACTGTGTGTCCAGACTGCCAGATTTGAGCAAAGGTGTCAGACATCACCTAATAGTGGAAATTAGGAAACCGAGATAAGATAAACCCAAAGGGACTTGCTAACTATGAAGGTTGCAACAGCCTAAAGCCCAAATATTAAGATGATATAAGGACCTAAAATCAAACAAAATAAAACCTGTCGATGTTAAGCAAACTAGCAAAACAAGACAGAGCTACCAGATGATGCCCTGGAAATTCTGCATTGCTCAGTTAATTCTGCTCATGGAACCTTTCCCAGTTCCTTTCCATACTGGCTTGGAGCGACTGTTCCTTATCTGGTTGGCAGTTAATTTTAGCCATTTTGTAAAGGAATTACAGAATAGGTGAAAAAAAATGTTGGCTATTTAGAGCGTCCCCAGTCACAGCTGTCGGTCTGCAGGGCTGCTGTTGCCACTGAGTACAGAGGACAGGACCACAGGGGAGATGACTGTTGACGTCATGAAGAAAATATGTCAATACAGGATGCCAAAACCAGGCTTCTGACCACTTGTGGTCATTCAAGATCCCAAGGCACATTTTGCAAGAGTATGGGTGTTAGCCCTGGTACACTGTCCAAATCCAATCTTGACTATTTATATTCAGCCTCCCTAAAATACTGCTTGGAGATTCAACTGGAAAAGTTAATTTTGCTTTTCTGTCTGGAACTGTGCAGCAATGCAGGTCCAACAGTGGCATGTGGAATGCCAGCAGCATGGTGTCCCTGTGGATGGTTAGTCCTGGGAAGAGAGTTTCCTTTATCATCTTGCATCAGCACTTTAACACCCACAGACTGAAAAAGATACTTAAAAATTTTAGAAACGGACTGATTCCAATTCCAGACCATTTTCAGGAAGCCCAAATGCATTTACTGTGTTTAACAGCCATGGCTCACTAACTTCAGTACTGTTTCCCCCATAATGCTCCAAGTTAGATGTTGCCTCAGAGACCCCAGGGTTCTAGACTCACACTCTGGATCCTGCACTCGTCTCCTGCAGGTGTTGACCATCAGGTCTGCATGATCAATAATCCAGGTGCAAGCAACTCTGGACATATGTTAATTAATTTTCTCTTTCCTCATCACCTGTCATTAATTTTGACCAAAACCAACATAAAGCCTCAGCACTGTGCTTTTTGCATTATTATCTAAGTTTTTCAATGGTGCTGAACTTAATATTGTGTCATAGGAAACAGAATCATGGGAAAAGGTATTTTATTTATCCTCCAGAAACAATAAATAGATAAACCAGTTTGAAATGGAAGCTATTCAAATGAAAAAGGTCTGGGCAGTGGCTGTTCCTTGGTGGATATGGTGGGGTGATGCAAGATCCAAGCTCATGAAGGAGCCAGTATACTACAAATTTTGTGGTTTTGAAGGTACAAGGAATGAGTTAGAGAAACCTATTATCTTATGGATTTCTCTCTTTTCATGTTCTACCATCAAAGTTTTCAGTTTAAAATTCCCAAATAAAATCAGAAAACTTCTCAAAAAAAACCCACAACACCCCAAATTTCTTCCTATTTCTTGCAATGCACTTCAAGATTTAGACTATTTAAACTAAAGGCAGGCACTTCAGAGCACTTTAAATTTCCTTCACGATTAATTTTGCCAAGTTAGTCAACATCTTCTAGCTGTCACAGAGGTGAAATGCTGTGAGGCTCCATCTAACAAACAATGCTGTGGAAACTAGCTGGATATAATTAAAAATGTTTAAGAACAGGTCAGGCAAACATCCAAGTCCAGGTGTAGTTCATCCTGAATCAGTGTGGGAAGTCCAATTACATGATGTATTTTAGCTTCCAACTGGCTCCTAACTTCTATGATTTTATTATCATTGAATGTGTTTTATTCAGACTCTAACAGTCCACCAGAAGTTACTGAGCTTCCCCTGTTCCTCATGCAGTTAACAGGACGCTTCAAAAGAAAAGGGCTTTTTATTCAGCCACATACGTTGAGGGGAAATATAAATAAACAATTAACATTCAAAGAAAATCACTACTGTAAGTGAAGAACATGTTTCAAATAAAAAATACAACAGCTCCCCTTTACTGGGGATATTAGTTGTAAGACAGCTGGATGAAACAAAAATAAGCTGAATCACTTTTTATTTTCTTCCTGATAGACTGGAAGACATGCTTCACTAGGCTTAGCTGATTTTTGTCTGTGAGGAGGCCAGGCCTTCATGGGAAAGTGCCAGGTACGGCTCACTTTTGCCTGCCACCACCTCTAAGTCACTCACCAGAACCCAGGCCAAGCAGTAGTACTGTGCTCTCCAGAAACAACATGGAGCAGTAAGACTGGAGGAAGGACCACACGACAACACCCTATGCGACTCTGGAAATAGTGATGGGTAACAAGGTGGTTGATGAGTGTCAGCAGTGAGTAAGAAAAGAAACAGGTAATGGCAGTGGAGAATTTTATTCTCTGTATCTCTCTGCCCTGTGAGCAAATGGAATGTAAGAACTGGGTTTTCCAGATGATCTCTCACTCACTTTCTCATACCTTGTGTGGCGAGGGTGAAAGTAATATAGAAATGCCTGTCATTTTTGTCAGGGTGCTTGGCAAGAAATTACCTTCAGTGAACATAAGGAATGCAAATCTGGCCTTCCAGTTCAGAGGCAGCTTCTGAAATTCAAGTTTTAAACAGAAGCATCAACATAAAAAAAGAAGCCTGCTCTGAGACACTGACGAAGAAGCTTCATTTCTCTGAGTCTGACTGCTCACAAACTTGCTCATTAGTATTTCAGAGTCTCCAGAGCAGGCACCATTCTCCAGAATTCTGGAATATTTTAGTGTTCAGATTGCTGCTCTTGGCATTGTACAGGCACTGGGTGAGATTTTTAAAAAGCATACTATGTATGTAATCATGTCGATACAGAAAGTGTAGGATTTATTAAAAGCACCTCGATAAGTTCCAGGCCTTACTCCCATTAGCTCCCAGAGGTGACTCACAACCTGGTTTTATGAACTGACTGGAAAAATCCCTTTGGGATCTGCATCTTTAAGCACATTTTATAAGTTTGACCTGCTGTTCCTCTGTTCCTATACAGCCTCTACAGCAATTGTAGGGGTAGGGGAAATCATTACCTTGGGGATTTTTAGGAATTACAATAACACACCTAATAATCAAGGGACACCCTTGCTACAGCACAAGCAGCACGCAGATATCCCTACCTAATCCTTATTCAAATATATAACATTTCTGATGTTCTGTTTGCACTCTTGTAAAAATGCACTGTGTTCTCTGGTTCTCTTATTGTTTCCTGCCCTGATTGTCCTGCAGGTAAATACAGTGTGCTTTAAAACGGGAACGAATGCATGGGAGAAAATAAACCTTAAAAAAATACTGAAAATGCTGCTTCTACTGACCTGACCCCCAAAAGCAGTTGGTCAGGGAATTAAAGACAGGACAGAGTTCTGTCCCCTCTGCGGAGGAGCAGGCTGCTTTGAAGGACCGGTGGAGCTACTAAAACAGCTCCATAAAACCAGCCACCGAGCTGGGAAGGTCGCACCAGGGGCGGCAGCCGCCGCCACAGCGCTCGCACAACGGCTGGTTCTCCTCCCGGCAGCCCGCCTCTCCGCCGGCTTCCCGCTCGGGGAAGGTGCCGCTCTCCAAGTCTCTCACGCAGCCCCGGAGGCGGCCATTACACGGTCGCGGCGCCTTTCCGAGGGGCGGGAGGAAGGTGAAACCCCGGCAGCTCATTGGCTGGGTGGCGCGTTACGCCTCACTCTCCTGGAGCACGGACCAATGGGAGCAAGGCACCCTGGTGCTGCGGCTACGGCGGGGCCTGCGGCGGCTGAGGCCTGCGGCCATGGCTGCGCTGCGGCCTTGGGCGGTGCTTCCATCTCTGGCCTTAACCAGTTCGGTGCTTCT
>VXBZ01006903.1:454019-677277 GCA_013399135.1 Heliornis fulica | reverse complement strand
TGTAGAAGCACGGTCACTATGTGTGTGTATATCCATACGTATGTGTATGACTATGACTGTAACACAGTTTTGCTCCAGTTGGGCAACTTTTGCTTTAATAAATAAAATGTTATGAAGGGAGGGTGGTCAGCTTGTTTGGAAGAACAACACTGAACGGGTGCGACTCAGCTTTCCCTGGCTTTTTAACAGCTATGAACTGCTTGATATTTTTGGCTCAGCTGTATTATTATAATTTTTATTTTTTTTTCCTTTTACAAAATATGAGGCAGTAGGCTTCCTCCCAAGACACACTCAGGTGGGGCCGCTTCTAACTGCTGACTTTCCCCTGGGGCACCTCATTTTATTAAAAAAAAAAAAAAGGATAACTGCCTCATGACAGACAGGTAATGCTCAGAACCCACCACTGGCATCTCCAAAGGAAGAGTTACATTCTGCAGTCATTCCAGTGTACTTTTCTGCTTGCTTTATACTGGGAGTCTCTGTGAAAACACAGTGTGCTCAGTTTTATTGCCACAAGATTTAAGTGACTCCCTGAGGGTGGCTGTTCAGCCCCAGAAGTCACAAAGGGATTGCTTTAATTTGCACATGACATCTGAAGCGAGTGGAGTTTGACCCCTGCTTTTCCAAGTGTTTTCCTGATGTTGGGCTTTAATCACGCAAAAGTTCTGTCGTGTGATTTGTTCCACCTACATGCTGCACTTGGGCAACCTGTCAGTTTTTAGCTTGCTCTGAATCAGACCAAACTTTGACTTACAGCACATTTTACCCTTAAATTCTACAACCAAACACAACATTGCTGATTACTTATAAGCACCTTTCCCATTCAGTCCTCTCTGTGTTTATGTGATGCACTTTTCCTCTGACAGAGGTCTGCTTAGGAGAATAGAGGCCTAAGGGACCACCAGAACACACAGTAATCTTAGTGCACCTTCCTTATATGCTAGGCAACAGAAAGGTTTGATGGCCATCTTGAATAATTTCTTTTCACCAGGCTTGTTTCAGAAACTGCTTTCAGGGGTGGATATTCTTTTGCTGAGGTTTTTGGGCTTCCTCTGAAGTGTGGAAGTGATTAATTTCTGAGATGATTTAAACCTTTTCCTATTACAAACTCCCTGTTTATGCAGAAGCTCAAAACATTAGTGATTGCTTTCATCTTTCCTGAGCCTCTTCATTTAGCACATCATTGGAGGTCTTTGGCCTTTGATACAAAAAGTCTTATGTTTGTTAGCAGGTATTGGGATAAGGCACGTGAGTGACAGAATGAAAGGCAAAATGTGCATTATTTGCTTCATCCTTCTGGACTGAATATTAATAGGTAGGTTGTTTGGAGTTGCAGGGGTCTTAATGGCTCAGGTGATTCTTCCTACATCTGTAGTTTTCCTTAAAAAGTCTCACATCTGTTTTCAAAGAAGTAATAGTTTTGATCACAGGATCACATAACCCCAGACCAGTTCAGGTGGGAAGGGACCTCAATGCCCACCCAGTCCTACCCCTATTATGGGCAAGGATATCCTCCACTAGACCAGGGTGCCACAAGCCCCATCCAACCTGGCCTTGAACCCTGCCAGGGATCCAGGGGCAGCCACAGCTTCTCTGGGCACCCTGTGCCAGGGCCTCCCCCACCTTCCAGTGAAGGATTTCTGCCTCCCAGCTCCTCTCCATCTGCTCTCCTGTAGCTGAAGTCCATTCTCCTTGGACTGGCCCTCCCTACCCTTGGCACCAGTCCCTCTCCAGCTTTCCTAGAGCCCCACGAGGAACTGGAAGGGGCTGGGAGCTCTCCCCACAGCTTTCTCTTTTCCAGGCTGAGCCACTCCAACTCTCTCAGCCTGTCTCTATTGCAGAGGTGCTCCAGCCCTTAGATCATCTCTGTGGCCTCCTCTGGACTCATTCCAACAGCTCCATGTCCATCTTGTCCTGGTGACCCCCAAACTGGACACAGCACTACAGGGGAGTCTCCCCAGAGTGGAGCAGAAGTGCAGAATGCCCTCCAGACCTGCTGGTCATGGTGCCAGGGATGCAGCCTAGGAATAGGAGAGAAGAGGAGGGAAAGCACCAGCAGCTTCATTCATTTGGGGGGCGGGCGTGAAGGAGAGGGGTGGGGGGGAATGCAGGCACTGCCAAGAATCATTATGAAAATTCTTCCTTTTCATATGATATTAAACTCTCCTCTTGGCAGGTCCCCTGATGCAGTCAGTGTTTTTAGTGAAAATACACGAGGTTCTGAATTCTTTAACCTCAGTTCATTTCTCATTATATTACTCTGTTAACAGTCCTGGGAAATGCACAAAAAGCCTGAAGCTGTGTCTGTGCTGCAGAAGGGATCTCTGACTTGGTGTTCAGGGTGGCTTTTGACAGTAAGTCTACTAGAGAAGAGGAAAAACTAATTAAGAGGAAGACGGAGCAGAAAAAGTTGATTTTTCTGAAATTAATTCTAAGCAAAACTAGTGTGAAGGTATTTCAAATACACCTGCTTTACCTGTTATCACACTGTGCTAGGGACAGGCTCACAGTCAGCTTGTGTCAGAAGTCACCAAGGAAAGATGTGCAACCACAGTAAATGTATTACTTCTGATCATGAGCTCTTCTAGCTGCATGAGACTGGACAGTTATTTAGTGTTGTGGCTATAAAATTTATTCCTAAGTTCTGGCCTGGCTGTATTTAATCTAGAAAGCAAAATTCAATTAATAAAGAATGATTTTTTTTAATCAAAAAAGCCAGTTATTGTAACTGTTTTTCTACATCAGCCAAAGTGTTAGAAAAATCACGTAAATCTCATGTTGAATATCATACTGACTGCAGGTGAAGAGCCTTATGGACCTTATGACAGGAAATTCTTAGTTCATAATTTCAATTGAAACATAACAAAATGCAATCAGGGTCAATTCACAAAAAGATAAAGAAGGAAATTTAATTCTATCAATAATGTGCCAGATGTTACATGCCCTGTTTTCAAACAGCAATATCCTCGGGGACCAGATGCCTCTGGTCCTGTAGAACATGATGCATTATGATGAGAGGACCTGATTTATAGTCCAGTGGCACACACATACCCACGTAGAATCAAGCCTCTGTTGAGTGGAACACTGCTGGTGGACTGGAAAGATCATCTTGTAAATGCATCCAACAGGTAAACATTGAGAGTTGCCTGTTGCACAGAAGTGTGAAAAATGAACAGGTGAAATGGCTCACTTGGTGTCAGGCCAGAAGTCAGGGGCACAGATGGAAGATGATGCCTTATATGCTATGTCCAGTCCCCATGTCTTCATCACTGCTCTGCCTTCTCAAGCCACTATTAAATTTGCAGGTTGTTTTCAGATTGTGTCATCCATCTGTGTCCTGGTCCTGCAAGGATTCAAGCATTCCCCTGCATGCAGATTAGAAATCTATACTCACACAGAACCACACTGGAGACACGCTGAGGGACGTAATAGCTGGGTCTTGTCTCCAACAGAATCAGTGATACTTGAGCATCTGTCCTGATTTCTGCTCCCACTGGATCTCACAAATAGTTGATTTAAGCCAGTACAAACTAAACATGTTTCAAGGCTCACTCACTTTTTTTTTTAAATTTTTAAATTATTTTCCCCCCTCCACATTTTCATTTTAGTTTAGAGCATGATGGCTTTAGGTTGGAGTTTAAGACCATTCATGACTGTACTCGCTGCACCTCGAGTCAACCTCTATTTGTGCAAATCTACACAAGAAGAAAAAAAGTTCCATTTTCCAAAAATTCCTCCCACTTCCTCTTCCCTGACGGTGCCTCTGACCACTGGTGTATACGCAGTTAATTGAAATGGTGTTTGTTTTATCTTGGATAACCTTGTAATTGATTGAGGTGGTGGACAGCAAGACTCCAGAGTCATTTACATACCTGTGCATTCAGCAGTCATTTCAAGGAGGCTTTTCCACTGCTTTTTCTTTTTTTTTTTTTCTTAATTTAATTTTCCCTAAAGAACTATACTCCCCTGTATGTGCATGTTTGCATATATCTATAGCTCTCTCTCTAGATGTTCACATTCATATAGATCTCCCTACAGTCCATTCACTCTGGCTGCAACTGTCCTTCTGCTGCTCCTTGAGATCTTATGTTACCTGGGGTGGTAAGACTCCTGGCACTCTTTCCTCCAAAAGAAAAACAGCCTGATTGGGGAGTGCTTGCTTCGTACAAGGCCTCGATTGTGTTCGAGTGCCGAAAAAGTAACAAATGCAGTTTAATTACGTTGGATGCTTGGTGGCTGGTTTGCAAATCTTTTATTTGTTTTGAGAAGTGCCCCAGCAGCAGCACTAAATTTTGTGTGCATTTGGGGAGCCTAATGTACCACTTATGCTGGGGGGAGGGAAGACGGTCTAATTAACTGGGCTGCTGTCAAGCTAATAAAGTAATGGAGAGTTTAAACAAATAAAAAAATAAAGGAAGTAGACATGATGAGGGAAAAATAAAGTGACTAGACATGAAGTCTTACAACATGCATTTCCACCTTCCATGAAAAGGTGGCCTTGGGCACCCAGAATTTTGCGGATGGAGTTTTATGTATTGTAATCCAAGCCCCCCTTTTAGGAGGCAAAGGTTTAGCAGATCTATCCAGGAATGAGTAACGAGAGAGGAGCTTTTCCCATCCTGCCCAGAAACCAATTCCAGCTCATCAGAGTTGTTCATTTTGGAAAAGAGTCAGATTCACATTCATGGGACAGAGGGGAGTGGAAAGCAATCAGTGTTTAAATCTTCTCTTTGCCAGGCCGAGATGTTACATAAGGTTGAGGAAAAAGTTTTATTATCCCAACTAAGCCTGAAGTGTCAGATACTGACAGCATTTCAGAGACAGGATACTGGGCTTGATGGTCCAATAGTCTGACTCAGGCTGACAGATTTTCTATTCCACCCTCTCAGATTATTAGTTGTTCTTTTTTGGTCCATGAGGTAGGAGGTGAGTATAAACTAAAAAGGTTAAAGAAGCATACACATTACTTTGGGACTGGGCTGAAAGAAAACTTTAAGTTCTGGTCATTAAGGGGCATGGGACAAATAGAAATCTTTTCTCATCCACTTGCTCCAAGCATACAGCTGCCATCTCATCAACTAAGAGGTACACTGCTGGCTGTTGGTGGAGCACCTGTGATCAAGCTGAGAGGGTTTGTGTTGTCATGTCCAAGTCCTTCTTTGCATGTATCAGATGCCATAGTTTTCTTATGTGACACTTGAGGGTAGCATGTGCCCATGTTGTACTGGAGTTTTCAGCTCTCATATTCACTGAAGTGGTTAGTGCCTCTTTTACCTGCCTTTTTCAAGGCTAAATTCTAGAGTCTTCATAAGAACTCTAGATATTTCATAAGACTTTCTTATAGACTTTCATAAGACTTCATAAGACTTTCAGATATTTCTGAACTGTCAATTATCTGACCCATTGGTTAACAAAATACATGTTCTTCTTCAGGAAAATATTTACAAATCAATATCTGTGTTATTTGGCCACCTTCACTTACCAAACACAGAGAAGTTCTTGCTAAATAATAAAGTGAGCTCTTGCCAGATCCTGACTTGGAAGATGTCCTTTCAAACCCTAAGAAGTTTTACATTTGGAGATGTACAGAAAATGACAGGTGGTCCCATCCGGCATGAAACATGTATGACAGAGGTGACACGAAGACATGTAATGCCTCAGCTCTGGAGCTGTGCCAGGCTCAGCCTGGAGCAGGAAGGCAGTATTCTAGATCTGATTCTTTAACTGCCCACAGTTCTCCCTTTCATTTTCAGGATGAAATATCAGTGCAGAGGCCAGTGAGGTTTCTTCACTGGATTTGATGGCGCCTCATGAATGTGACAGCAAGTCAAAGAAACAGAAGGATTTCACGATCTCAGAACAAAAAAATAAAACCACAGTTTAAGTACTTATTTTCTTTTTTGGAGATCTCTGCATTGACTAGTAGTTTCCTTTAAACTTGGAAAGTTTTGAAAGAGAGCAAGGCTGTTGGTTACATTCTTACAGCCCTCCTCATACATTCTCCATGGTGTTGCAGACAGATTTTGTAGCATGTTACAGCCGTGGCTACAGCTGCCCTAAATCACATCCTCTGCAACCTTCCTGAACCCGAGGATTTCCTTCAGCAGAGTGGGGTTCCGTGTTCTCGTGAAGTCCCAAGTGGGAGATAGCAGTCACACAGAGAGCTGCTCAGAAGAATTCAGAGGACATATTTGCAACATTTGCAAGCAAGAAAATTGATTTTGTGTGTTTATTGTCATTCCTAAGGTACTTCAGGCTATTTTTTGATTAATAAATCTGAATTAGTTATGTTGGCTCTGGAGGCAGATTTTGGTGTCCTTGAGTTATTGCTATGCTATAAGATGCTAAAATACTACTCAGATGACCAAGGCAAATGCGTCACTAGAACAGAGGAGAAGCAAAACTTTCCATTTCACCCAAAACAAAAGCTTTCATCTCTCTCAAAGGAAACCTCTGAATATTTTCTTCCCTCAAAAGCTGAGCTGTATCAACCTCACATCCCACCATGACAGAGAGGGAAGAGCAGGATCTGTGTCCATTATTCACTCATTGCATAGTGCTGTTTTCCATAATTACTCTGTTCATTATTGCTCATGAGGAGCTATTTCAGTTGCAGCCTTGGGTCACTGCTCTCCTCCTCTGCTGGAATATCCACGCTGAAGTCCCTAGACAATGGGGTGTCTGACAGTTTTTCATCCCTCCTTGTGCTCAGCTGAAATACAGTAGCCTGTATCAAAGGAAATGGGCTTTGGTCAGTGTTTTTGACCTCACTGAGGAAGTTTTAGCCACGAGGATTGCCTAGGACTGAGCATTTAGTCACACTGCAGCAATGTGCAGGCCATGAGATGAATATTCAAAGTAAGATGTATGGGGAGCTCTCTATTGTAATCCACAAGCAATAATGAAAACCAAACATAAAAAATCAAAACCATCTTCAGTGAGGATAATTTACATTCTTATGATTTAAAAATTGTGAAGGGAATTAGAAACCTCATTTTAATCAGGATATTTGAGATTTGTTACTAGGAATTACTGCTGGAGCATGCTGATGGAAAGACTTGGGTCATTAAAAATGCCTTGAGGAAGAATTGTTTGTTACGAATATTGTATTGCATTAACAAATCATTCTGAAGCCAGTCTCAGTCTCCAAATTGCTTGAAAACTCTGGATTCCAAATATTCATCACTTGTGTAATGTGGTTAACCAGATGGATCTGGACCTAGGATCAGATGAGAAGATAATGTTAGGCAGTAAAATAATGGATGACAATTACACTTCCGTAATCTATTGATCTGTTGTGCAACTACCATGTTGAAGTTTAATTGTTTTCTTCTGTCCCTACTCAGAAACTTGGTGCTTTTACCAGCATTTGGAGAACATCCAAGACATTTGACCAACTCTTTTTAGTTCAGTGTATCCCTGTGATATATATAAATTGAATTCAGTCATTGCTACAATATTTTCACCTGTGCTATCCTTTTCCTTTCATGCAAATTTACTTATTGTGGGTTTGTTATAGATCACCTTTCTATTTTTCTAAGATTAGGGGCAAGTGAAGGAGAGAGATGGAGAAAGGCCTGGTTTGAAGGACAGCTTTCAACTGAAGCGAGCAGCATAGTGAACTTGAGGAGGGTATTTGTGTGTCTGAAGAAATACAGCAACCACTTACCAGAGATTTTAGCATGTTAGAATAAAATGCATAAACACCAGTACAACTAACAAACAGAAGTTCCAGGCTTGTCTCCTCTCAGTCCTCTCTTCTTTCCTGAGAAGAAAAATATTTTGAAGTGTGAAACTCAGTTGTCTTGAAATCAGTGCCTATGCTTTATTTTGAGTCACTCTCAGCTACAACATTATTTACATGATAGATTCAGGACAGTTGGTAAAAAGTTGTAATACATGCAGAGATTTTCTTCTTCCTTTTTTTTTTTCTTTTCTTTTTTTTTTCCCTCTAAGTTTATTTAAACATGTAAAAAATGAATTGCCTGCTGATCTGGGATGGAGTTTCCAGTCTGAAAATAAAGATCAGCATTTGGTATTGCAGTTAGCCACAGATAAAATTCAAATTTGTAACACTTCATTTAGCAGAGTATTAACCCCCGGGGAAGTGAATGGGAGCCCTTCCGTGAACAAAACTCCTCAGTGTAGAGCAGGTAAAAATATATATACACAGGTTTTCCCCCTGCATGTTACAATGGTGTAAAGGTGACCAGCCCAGCTCCAATACGTTTGTTTAACTTGCTCAGAATTAATCAGAGCACTCTGGGATTAATAATTACTTAATCAAATAATCGCTTCGTGACTCCAACACTATCTTTTTTTTTTCTTCCAGCAGGCTGGAAATAAGACCTGTGAATATGTAAATTGGAACTGATTAGAGGATTAGGTTTCACTCTTTTTTTTTTTTATTATTTGGAATAAAAACAGCCTGCAGATCCCTCTAAGCCAAGCCATGTCTCTGAATTACAACACTAGCGCCTGTCGGCTGTGATAATTTCACTTCATTAAGTTCCAGATATAAATAGAGAAAGTTCCTTATTTTTTTTCCATGCACCACCTTTAATAAGCACAGCCTGAAAACACAGGGGTTATTGATCCACGCAGCTATTGGGTCTTTGCGAGTCTGGTGTAACAGTGAAAGAAGACCAAACACCTTCTACCTGTTCTCTTGTGCAGTCAGGGACAATTCATCTCTGTTGGGTCCATTTTAAAGCTTTTGCAGAAACTGAAAAAAAAAACCCTGCAAGAACAGAGGTGTCAGCTACACCATTCATGGTGAGGTGTAGCAAACAGATCTGATAGGCCATGATAGAGACAAACGGCAGCAGAGTTTCAAGGCTGGGTGTCTGATGTGAAGTACCTCTGTCAGGTCCCCTCAGATAACTCATCTGATGGTACCAAGGAACCTTAGTGTCTCCTAACCCAGAGGGAAGGCACATGCTAAGCACCCCTTAAAAAGTTCCTAGTAAAATGATGTCATTGTACTTTTTCTGTTCCTGTAGCATACAAGACCATGATTTTAAAAAGTCTTGTCCACAGGCCCAATTGTGACCCATTGTAGGGTTTTTAACCATGGCATCTTATCACATCTACTAAGCATAATAAGAGGGTTTTCACTTTAGATTATTATACATATATATTACAGCTTGGCTGTAAATCCAGCTGTGGGATCCCTGCTACAGAGTGGGGAGCTCACAGCCTCATGAGGAAAGTGGACTGTGCCTTTACGTCCTGACTTACTGATGGATGCTAGGACATACATGGCTAAAAGCACTGGAGCTCAGGAAAAAGTCTGTGGCAGTACAGAACCCTTTTAATCTCAGAATTTAGAGATTGGGTTCTTTGCTTTCATAACTTTGGGAAAGGCTAATAGGCAAGGGCACAGAATAAAAGTAAGTTTCTAATTTTGTACTAAAAATAAAGCCCCCTTTGCTATAAATATAAAAATGAAGCTTGAAGGTAGGGGTTTGCTGGTGCAATGTAAATTCAAGCTTGAAAGCTTCAAGTTTTTTTCTTTAATAATGTCACACACGTGGAGCTTAATGAGTGTTACTGACTACTACAGCGATTTGTAAGGAATTACAAGGACTTTCAACTCTAGAGTTGAAACTTAGCCATTACAGCTAGTTCCTATAAAGACCTTGTGGATTGTGTGTGTTTTGCAGACATTTTATGAAAAACTTGGATGATGATTGCCTGAAGAAAAAAAAAAATTAAAAAAGCTACAAAAATTAAAAAAAAAAACCAAAACAAAACCAAACCCAGAAAAAAACAGAAAAAAAAAGAAAAAGAAAGAAAAAGAAAAAAAAATAAAGCAGTGAATCTGCAATGCTGCTCAGAGAAACCTTGATGTTTTTAACAGTATTCCCAGGTACTTTTAAGGCTAGGTGTGCTTGAAATTGAGGTCTAGGAATTAGAGAACACAAACTTCATTTATTCAGGAGCAACTGGAAAACATGAATGCGTTTCCATGGAGATGGGGTTACTTTCTTTCCCACAATTCAAATCTTTTCCACAGGTCCTGTTTCATTCTGGTCAACCTAATGTTTTGTTGAGGAGAACTTTTTGGATTTTGATCTGAAGAGTTGGCCAATCTCCAGGCAGAACAATGAAAAAGTCATAAATCACTTTAATAGATATAACAAGAGGTAAAAAAAAAGTCAAAGAACTAGAGGGACTGAAGTATGGCAGTCCCAGTACATCCATCAAACACAGAATACTCTTCTAGAGGTAGAGGAGAACATACCAATAAAAACGAAGTGTAGGCCTACTATGATGTTTTAAGGGGTTCTGGTGCTTGAGATACCATTCAGATTTATATGTAAAAACTATATTTTTATATATTCTCCAAATTATGGTGCTAGGGAATGTTTTATGTCTTAACTAGTGTCACATACCATTATGCTTACGCAGATTAGGGTTAGGTCATCTAACTCAGGGCTGTGTGGATGTGAGATCCATCCTAGATACCTTCAACTGTCAGAACTGTGGCCACTGAAACTATTTCTGTAGTGCCTACATCAAGACAAATATTTCTAGAGAGTGATTCAGCCCTATCTGAGGTGCTGTCTTCAAAAGGTGGTGGCAAAGAACAGAGAATCATGGAATAGTTTGTATTAATGGATCACTAAAGATCATCTAGTCCAATCATGTTCTCCCAGATGGAGAACTCATGTAAGAATCAAATTAAACCTGGGCCTAAAACAGCTTCCTGAATGGAGTACAAGTAGAAAAGATGTGTGGATTTGGTCTCACAAAGTCAAGTAGACAACAAAGCAATAGTGGTACTCCTGACACTGCTCATCACCTTAGTGAACAGTCGTGTTACAGCGTTGATAGGCTGTGCAATGTGGGTTGTTCAGCCATGTCTTATTAAGTGTTGTGTATTATTTACTCATAGTCTACAAAACTTCAGTGGATCTAGCTGCTTTGTCCACTTTCAGGTTCTAGTGATGTGAGAAGAGGTCCATAGCAGGTGCCTAGGAAGACATTTTGGTTATTTTTATGTTCTGTTCATGCTATGCCCATTTCAGCAAATCTAAAATAGGTTTGTAATAATGTTTAGCAATGTACAGGGGACCAGAAGTTACAGAGTTTATGCAGAGAATATTTTTTATTGAAGGCTTATTTTTCATCTCTGCTCTAAAAGTACAGTATACACAACCTTTCTCCTCAAAAGCTGATAAATGGTTTAGCCATTATTTAAAGTTTGGGAAAAGGCAGCTACAGAAATAACATTTTAATGTATTCCAGATTAGACTTCATGCTATATTTGTAATAAAGACTTGTTTCCAACATTGGTTGGCAGATCACTCATACGGACAATTATCCAAATAGCTATTAGGATACGATTGCACTCATTTCCAGGCAATGCAAGATTGCCAGAACTCAGCTTGGCTGGCGGTTGGATTTTGGTTTGACTTTTGGAGAAAACCACAAGAATTTGTCAGTCATCTTGGCCATAAGGGAGTCTTCTTGTCTTGAGGCTATTCTTTTTCCTCTTCAAGTATAGATGGCAAAACACACTGTTCTTTGGTTGGGGTTCCTTGCTATTTATTTCCTTATCTCTCATCTCAGTGGCATCAAGGAGGAGACGACTCAGATGTGACTAGGTAAGGAGCTCAGAGACCTCTTCCAGAAAACATAAAGAGTCAGCATGAGAAGAGCACGTATTCTGGTAGGTGAAAACTGAAAAGAAAATTAAAGGTCACAAAATTTCTTTCGCTGAGGGAAGGGAGCTTAAGGGAGGGAATACTTAATGCCAAGCTAAATCAGTGTTAGTTGGGAATGGAGACTCCCTCTCTTTATGCATTATGCTAATGTGTCGTTTGGCAGGTCTGAATCATGCTGGCTGGTTTAGTCAAGAGCTTGAGTTGAAGAGCACCAATTCCCTCAGAAAGAAAAAGATCTCATTGTGCCAAGGAACACGTTTGGTGATGAGATGATGTAATTGTTTAAGTCGCAGATGCAGTGGTCAGGAAGCTTTCTCATATTGAGAGATAGGTAGGTCTGCAGTGGTCCATGGCACTTCAGGTAACTCCAGACATTCCCTTTGATGGAGCTTAGAACAGAAACAGGTTTGTTATTTATTGCCAGTCTAGAATGGGTGCTGCTTAGAGCAGGAGACAGAGGTGGTGTGGCTCTCCAGGCCAAGGCTGTTCATTGCAAGGACTTAAATAAGGTACTTCAGTGGTGATGCTTAGTGTCCTTCCCTTTGTAAAAGGGAGATAATAAGTCTGGAACCAAATCATAAGATCTGTGTTCTGAAATGAAATTTTAGGAAATCTAATATTCTCATTGGGACAACAGGAGACTTTGTTAAGGGTCCAAAACTCCTTTGCTCTTCTGTATTTCTAGAATAAAATAAAAGGCTTGGGATGAACACATCGCATTAGGAGGTGCCAGCATTTGTAAAAAATACCTTTGCAAACTCTTGGTTTGACAAGAAGAGGAGAAACTTCGGGACTAAAGCATCTTCTTTTTTTTTCTCATGTGCTTGTCATGAGCAACAATATATACTGTATTGTACCTGAACAATGAAACATGGCTTCAAACACAGAAGGTGAACGACACAGTGGCAGTAAGGTTAGTAAAAATGAAAAAAAAATGTAAAGAGCAAGAATATAACAGGCCTGCTGTTAAAAAATAATCCCAAAATCTTCTCTGAGCTCCAGTTGTGTCTCCCTGTAAAGACTTCTTCATGGGGTGAATACTGCAGGTTTTAATGTGTAGAAATCCTCCCTCGCTGGCTGTGCTCCAAAACAATGACTGCACCAAAAGGGCTGAGGCATATCCTACCAATGGAGCAGAAAATTGCTTCAAGGCTAATAGCAGTAACACCTTGGCGAAGCAAACACTGTAATTAGCAATAAAGCAGCACCCATGCCCAATAGGTCTATTGTGTCCCATATACCATTTTGCTCTTTGGTGCAAAGGGGAAATGTGTGTGTGTGAGTGAGAATGAGTGTATAGAGGTAATCCCCATCCCCTATGTTAATGATGAATGTGCTGCAGTTGGCATAAAGTGGAACGTATGCCAAGATGAGGCCCTCTTGTTCCTTCCAATCCCCCATCGACGTTCTCCCAAACACCACATTATATTTTTAGCATTTTTATTTTCTTGGAAAAATATATAAACTGCAGTTATAAAATGTGTTTAAACAAATGAAATGGAGCTAGCAGGTGTACAGAACGTCCTAAAATGCTTCCCATGGCTGCAGTTAAAAAAAAAGTAAAAAAAAAAAGTAAACTTAAACAGTTCCATAGTGGAAAAAATAATCTCAAAGTAGAGTATATAAATGTAATTTTTTCACACTGCACAGTCACTTTCATTTTTGACTCCTGTGTTCCACCTAGAACCATTCTTGGCTTGGATCTTCATTTCTCACACAGATTCAAGGGGTTAATTCTCCCATTGCCATCTGTGGGGAAATAGTACACCTCAGTTACCACTGTTTTAAATTCTGAGATCCCCGGCACATCACGTGGAAAACCAATCTGCCAAGCCATGGATGTACTCAGTTATTTACTATTTTTGTCATCTCCATGTTGAATCTGGAGAAGACTTAGGTTCAGTTTGTAGATTATTTATACTCAGGATTTAATTTTTTAGTAGAATAGAGTTGCATTTACAAGCTTAATCTAAAGTGAAGGGCTGCTGGCGGTGCACATGAAAATATAATAACACATATATAGAGATCTGTGTATATGTATTTAAAGGTTTAGAGAAGATGTCAGATGTTAATTTATAACCAAAATACTCCATTAGCCAAGAGACAGGAGGCTCTACAAAGAAAGAAAATAATTCATTGTAAGTAGATCTGGAAATAGATTTTTTAATTGTACTTGTGCAGTGGGAATCCTGTAGGAGAGGGACAGTTTGTGAGATTAAACCTGAAGAGACTCCCTCTGCCCTCTGAGTGCTCAGAGAAGCTGATACCTTGGATTTTGGGTAAGACCCACTTCTAGCTCTCTTTGCAGAGCATTAGTGGAGGGAGAGAGGTGACAGGGAGGCTTTCATTTGACAGTGAAAAGTGACATTTTTATGCTTGACTCTAAACATTTCTCTCTACTTACCTAACCTTTGGTAGCAAGCTTTTTTTTTTTTTCCACATCAGGATCTTTTTTAACCTTATTTTGTCTCATTTTTTTGTTGGATTCTTTTTTTTTCAGAATGCAGGACATTTTTGTGTGTATCCAATTTGAATTCTGTCTGCTTAAAACCAAGTTCAGCAATAATAGCAAGATATTTTGCTGTCCTGGGGATGGCTTTCAGAATCATACTGTCCTTTAAAACCATACTACAGAGAGAAATACCCTGACCCTTGAAGTAAGAGATACTCAAAGCACAGTTCTTGATTCAACCAACATATTCCATCCTATCTGGCATCTCTCCTACTTTGGTTTTGCTACAGCCTGCTAAAACTCACATTACTCCAGTAAGCCACATTCTAGAAATAAAGCCCTGATCCTTTTTTAAAATTCCCCTTTGTATTCTTCGTCAAGGCAACATGTTCTGCCCCCGCCCTACAGCTGGCTTTCTTTGTAGCAATTAAGGATAACAAAATCTATTATTTTTAAATTAAACCAACCCTCTTTTTTTCTGGTCCATGGGAAATTACTCAGAATGCAGTAAAATGTGTCACATTCATATTTTATATTTCCAATCTTTCAGAAACTGTTTTTTTAAGTAGATTTTTTTTAATGCATACATGTGATGCAAGAACAAAATTCATTATAACACATTTTCCTATCCCTGTTCATTTGTTTAAGCCTAAGATATTGTATTTAACCTTCATAAAAATTGTTGTAGCAATTATTTTTGCAGGAATAAAGTTCACAATCATTACATAAATTATGACACAAATATCGTTATAATTGCTATTCTTTCAGCTAATTAAAAATTTTCAAATTAGCACCAAATTTCAACTATGCATCCCAAAGTGTATTATTGATTACTCTGTCCATGAGCAGTTTTTTGAAGTACTTGGTTCAGATCTCAGTTTACTTGATTGAACACCCACAGTTCCTCCGGTGTGTTAATTAACTGTGATTCTCCAGCCCCACTCAGTGTGCTGACGTGACTATTAACCTTGTAATGTTGACAAATGCATAGGCATGGATTATTCCCATTTGTGTGTCCAATTTTCTTTTAATGGGTCATTTTCTTCTGAATGGGTAATTCATTCCACCACTGTTCTACACCACCAGAGGCCTGGTTTAAATCGGCTATCTCCTAGGTGGCTGCAAGCGTGTTGTAAGTTCTTCAGAATGGTGTAGGTTCATTTAGACACTGGAGAAACTGGAAAAAAAGAGAAGCAGTCCACTTGTCTGAGGTACAAGGTTTTGGGCTCCAACTGCAGGATGAGGCAAAGACAAATCACAGTGAATAAAACCATTTTGGACTGCAGAGAACTGCTGAAAAGGTTTGGAGAGGTCCTCTCATCTGGTATAACTTTATTCCAGCTTCTACAAGCTTTTAGGTAGCCCTATCTCCGACCAGAATTACAAACCAAATTACCAGTAATAAATCCTTAAAGTCTGAAACTAGTCCAGCTCACAGTACCACCAGAGATGGACTGGGAGAAAAACTATTTTAAACTGATGATCCATGTGCGGTAAGACGCTTACCACGGTTTGCAGAGCGGCCGTTAAGAGGACTGGAGCTCTCTATTCCAGCCTGTCCATATGCACAGACAAGTGAAATCTTTTCAAACAAACAGGGTGGAAATTCTTGGCTTCTCCAGGAACCGGCCTTGTTTCCAGCGGATCGTGGTTTGGATTCCCAGCCTGCCCTTGGCATTCCAGTTTTCCCCCTGCTTGCCACAGCTAGATTGTGTTTGCTGTTTCTGGACCGAAATGCAGAACAAGATCCCGGTGCCTCAGGTAGGCGATGTTTTACCATGGAGGAAGAAATCCCTGTCTGAAGTCAGGGAATGGAACCTCCTAGTTAACGACTGGCAAACCTACAGGAAAGGAATTGAGCTGCCGTCAGTAGGTAACTTATTAATGGCTGGTGTTTAATTTCTTATAGGTAAAACATAAGAATATGGTGGTCCTCACATTAGTGGCCTAACTACAGAAAAGTCTGTGTAGAAAGGTAGCACCGTTTCCTTCCATCTGCCGTTAAGGGCCTTGCAGATCTGCCAGAAAAGGGAAAATTAACCTTCTGTGGAAATCCAGCAAAAGGCCTTTTCCCCTTTAAATCATTAAAGGAGAACTTAATGATGCATCAGTCTGCAGAGTGCATTTCAGCCAGAGGCACACAGGCAGTTTGGGTATTTGAGTGGCTGCTTTTAAAGATGCTGAAGCTACATATTTCCTCCCTGGGCTTACTAGACTTACTGTAGATAGTAATAACTACACTTCCCTCCACCATTTCTGAACTGGGAAAGCTTAGAGGCTGCTGTGATCAGTAGTAATACCTGTTGCTGGGCTTAGCTCTGCGTACCCCATTTGTGCTAGTTTCTCTGTGCATGGCTGGCAAAAATAACAGCATTGAGGAGAGAAAGAAGACAGCCCTGTACAGGGGCAGATGAAAGATGACTGAAATTTGGCTGACGAATTGCTCAGGGAGGGATGAGTGTATGGGATGTGAATATGCTCAAAATGATGCTGAGAAAGAAAAAAAAAAAGCAAAAAAAGCCCCTCTTTTTTTAGACCTTTTTAAATGCAAGGCTCATCTATAGCCAACAGATGCATGGCACAGAATTTTCAATGGCTGGAGACCAAATTAGGGACAATACTGTACATGAAACTTGTTCATTTGACCAATGTTATGCTTCATTTTCATCAGTGCTGTCCATGGAATATTAGATATTCTGGCAGTTATTTAATAAGGCAAATGCACACAAGGAGCCCTTTAAGGTAAAAAGTAAAATAATCTCTATTTTCTCTTCAGGAGGTTTTGGCAAATGGGAAAAGATGGAGAAGAGGGAATAAAAAGTGTATGTGAAACAAAAGTTTTAACAGTCTGTCTAACCAATTGGTATAATTAAGTTTTACTTCAGCCCTCAGGAAACCCCAGGGAAGTTTGTGGCATCCCAGTTCATGTGCATATTAAGTAGGGGATCATGTAACCTTCATGCAGTATTGGGAAAGATTGTTTTTTAAAGAGTTACAGCAGTCATTTATAGCAGTGTCAGTCTACGGTAGCTCTCAGCTGCAGCAGAACTGTATCTGGTTGCACAAAGTTTGGATTCACCAGAGTTCTCAAAATTATAAGTGGAGGCAATGGAAATGAAGGAAGGACCATGAGATAAAACAAATGGGTTGAAGTCCCTCACAATCAGCTACTGGTGATTACTAAGGGAGATGCACCATGTGAGAAGGTGGACAATGTCCCCTTGAACTTGATTTCTCTCTTGTCCCAGATAAAAAGCAGTTCTCTTTCTCCCTTCTGACTAAGATGGAGTAGAGGATCTTCCAGCACTGTTGGTGAAAAACCTTGAGGTGGTATCAGAAATGATGGAATTTGGTCCCACTTTGTCCCATTTACATCCCCAACAGGAGGTGGATGCAGGGAATGCACGGGACCTCATGGATTTCTCAGAGGGTGCAGAATGGTGTCATTAGTGTCATTAGTGATCTCTCCTAGTGAAAAGTTAGTAACGGGAGTGAGCACTGTCCAGTAAGCAGGTTGGTTGGGATACCAGTGACCTTAACTTCTTCCAGACATACTTCTCTGCTCAATACACCCAATTCTGCTCACTCTCAACAGGCCCAATTGCTTAAGTGTCTTACAATACAGGAGTTAGTCTCATATCTTCACCAAGATACTTCCTTTAATAATTAGAACTATCAGTTTACTCTCACATTATTTCTTCCATTCAGTGCTTGGGTAAATCCTCAAGTGCTGATAGCGGCCCTGTTCCACTGCAGTGAAATTGGATCAAATTTGCACCAGAACTAGAAAAATTGCTTTTTCATTCTAAATGAAGAGGGAAACAGGGGAAGATTTTGTGTATAAGCTGATTTATAACCATTTCAGTTGGCTTCCTGAGAAGATCTCAGTCATGTTAGCTTATTCTGTAGGTAGAGGAATAAAGAGCAAGGAGGAAGGAGGTGAAACTCATTGTAACATGTAAACAACATTCAAAGTTACAAATTCTGACCCTTGCCTCTTGTCTTCATTAGCCCTCAGTCCTCTAAACAGTCCCAAATACGATACAGCACATTAAGAAGCAAACAGTCCTATGGTATTTTGAGAGTGCTGAAGTGGGAGATATAGATTTACGAAGGTGAGGGTTTTTTTTTTAGCCCCCCAAACAATGCTGTTATAGAACATGTCCTCACAAAATATTCAACCCTTGTACATTTCCATTTTGGGCTTGCAACCAGGTGTGTCTGAACTCTCTGCAGCAGGGTTTTACCCAGCGTGATTCCTGGAACATAAATGCAGCTTGTCCCCATGTGTTTTCCCCAGAAGCTTCAGTTCCTGAACAAGCAGTTCTTTCCTTGCACGTAAGTCACCTACATGCTGGAAAAAAACAGAAGGAACCTGCAAATAGCTGCCTTGCATAATGTCCTCCAACATATGCAGGAGTCTTCTCTTAGATGTCCCTCTTGGATTTCTTGGCTTAGCTGTCTCAAAGGTTGGGATTGTGCGTGCGGTGCTATGTGGTACTCCAACTTATTTTGACAGAGTAGTGAGTAGGGAAGGAGTAAGGGCTATGGCACCCTCTAAGCTCACTGTTTGATCTAAATCAACAAATACTACATGGGAGCAAACTGTAGATTTGCTTCAGAACCCCATATGTTAACGTTGTGGTCCAGAGCAGTAGACAAACCAGGTCCGTTGCCTGTTTGTTAGATCTAGTGGTAGCAGCAAATCCTCTGATACAGGACATCCCAGACTGGCTCTCATGGGTGACCTTCAGCTACATGAACTCTTTCATAGCTCTTGACTGAGAAGAGCAATGACTTAGCATTCTATAAACTAACTGTTCTGTAAATAAGCTGTTCAAACTGCTCTGCCAAGGGTGTTGGTGGAGCGAGATAGGCACCTGTCAGCGTGCTCCTTTGGAAAGGTTTTGGATTGGATGATTCCCTGAGATCCCTTGGAGCCTTACCTTGTAGGATTATAAACACCTTTATTTTCACCCCCACTGCATCATCAAATATTTGTCTTTATTTCTTTCCCAGGCCATCAGTCTACTTCCTTCTTCTTCTAAGAAACAGCATGTCTCTCTAATGCAAAGCATTAAAGCCACCCCACTAATCACATAAGGGTTAAAAACATGATTGGTGGGCAAAGACAACCCCCCTTTTTTCTGCAAGGTTGGTTGAAATTGTGAATAGAGACTGACAGCTTGCCTGAGTGTTTGTGGTTCAATTTGAAACCACAAGACCCAGAAGCACATGGTTTAGATTCAGTGTCTTTCTCCAGCTAACACGAACCATTTGTTCAAGCAGCTTGGCTATCTGTTGGAGAATAGTTCTGCACCAGGATCAGCCTTGATTCACCCCAGACGGCCGAATACATTCAGTTGGAAACCCAAAGAAAAAAAAGGAAAAAAAAAAATCCCCAACAAAGGCTTGCATTTACTTTTTCTTGTTTATTTTT
The DNA here is from genome assembly GCA_013399135.1 of Heliornis fulica. Classification (NCBI taxonomy): domain Eukaryota; kingdom Metazoa; phylum Chordata; class Aves; order Gruiformes; family Heliornithidae; genus Heliornis; species Heliornis fulica. The sequence continues at coordinate 657,713 of VXBZ01006903.1, read as the reverse complement.
ACAGCTTGTAAAGGAGCTACTAATATCCTGGTTAAGGAATAAAAAAAAAAAAAAAAACCAAAAAAAACAAAAAAAAGGAAAGAAAAGAAAATGCCAATCAAAAGCAGCGCCAAATTAGGTACTCTTTACTTCAAAATTATGCTTTTTATTGCCATGTTTAAGGCAAATTCCTGTAAAATAGTAATGTTGGGGAGGGCATGGAATGAAGAGAGTTAAGTGTCTTAAAATATATTCAGACCATTTTTTTCAAATTTAGTTATGTAAAGTGAGACACAGAATACGGCTAAAGTTTGGTGACTGAGCTTTCACACAGAAGGTGCTTCAATACACACCTAGCACTAGCTGTTTATTCATAAAAAAAAAAAAGCCTAAGTTTAAGTGCTTTGTTGTTTCTAAAGACTGGACAATATCAAGTTGGACATCTAAGAATCACAAGAAGGGATGTCCCAGGCTGGAGGTTTTGTACTGCTACGGGAGAGTCACTGGTCCTGGGTGGCACCAAGATCCCAACTACCCTTGAGCAGTAGGTAGACCATTTCCTTCAACTCCTTTACTAACCAGGTGGAAGCTTCATTACCTGAATTATGTAGAGCCATTGGAAAGATTTGTCAGAGTGGGAATCAACTGTGGTTAGTACATGGAAAGTTCAGGTTTCTTGTCTTGATTATCTGCCCTGTACTTCTCATAGCTTGTCATCAACCACCTCTGGCTCCAACGAGCTGATGCTGTGACAGAAAGCAGGACCTGCCACAACAAGGAAGTGTATGTGCAAAAACTCTGTGCCAAAGGACAGCCCTTACAGCATGGTAGGAAGCAGATCAAATTTTTAAGTCACTTCTAACACATCAGCTAGAGAAGAACAGAAAAAAAGACATATTTCAAGTCTGAAATAGGCATCCAACTACCACCAAAAATGTGAAGGTGAATGAAGACAATCTCTGCTTCCTTGAATCTAAGATGTCTACAGTACAGCTAATTAAGTGAGATTTGCAAACATCTATTTCCATCATGCTTAGATGTGCTGCATTGCTCCCCCCATGGTCAGAGGGGTTTGCCCAGCCCAGTGTAATGGATGGGAAGTGCTGAAGGGTGGGAGCGCTCCCCTTTCCTGCTCTCAGGATGACTTGTGCTGATAAACCAGCTTGTTGATTAAACACTGACACACAAACTAAAATGAGGGAACATTGAGGCATTCAGGCTAACTTAAGAGATCAGCACCAGAGGGGTGAAAGAGGTAATTTGATGAATTATTGTGGTGATGCAATAAAACAAGTGTTCAGTTACCTGCAATCACAGGTATTAGGGCTGAAATGAATTCTCCTAAAACAATTTCCCATCATTTAGCCACCAGGATTATTTGTTTTATCTTTCTCCTTGATATAAAACTGGTTTCAAGATATTGCATTACAATACAGGGAACCACCTACTGTACTCAGAGGTGAAGTACCTTGGAAAAAAGCAAAAATACTTCTCTGCTATGTCTCTCTATCTCCTAGTTAGGAATAAGTGACCGTAAAATCTGTGTATGTGTGAAACCACAATATATTCCCCTGTTCTGTCATTAAAAGCCACTCACAACATAAATGTGAATCAGAGGGGGGAGGGCATTCACCAGCAGGGAGGAGCATGCCATTATATACCATGAATTTACTTCCAAGAAAAGATTGTATTTCTGGGAATTCAAAATAGCATATATTTTAATTTAGTATTATGGGAATATTAAAACACATCTAATGTTACTGCTTTTTAAGCTACTATTTAATCACAGTATAATTTTTATTAACAAAAAAGACCTCAAAAGTTGAGATGTGCAGCAGTCATTGTGATGCTGATGAAGTGAGCATGAGCCTCTGAGGGCTGAGATACACCATAGGTGTGTCAGGAAAACCACCTTGACAATTTTAAAGCTGAGTAGAAATGCAGGTTTAATGTTGCTGCCTGATGTTTAAGCCATTTGGCTGGGCAAGAGGAATGGAGCTGTGCTGAACCACTCACCAGAGACATGCTGGGTGACCCCCCTTCCTCTCTACAGCCTTCCTGCTGCTTAGAATCACAGACTGGTTTGGGTTGGAAGGGTCCTCAAAGATCATCTAGTCCCACCCCCTGCTATAGGCAGGGACACCTTCACTAGACTGGGTTGCCTGAAGCCCCATCCTACCTAGCCTTAAACCTGGACAACCTCTTGCACAGCCTCTCTGGGCAACTTGTGCCAGCACCTCACTTCTTCAAACCTACAGAAGGTTTTCAACCCTGGACCTTTTGGGAAAGAGAGGTCTAAAATGGTGGTGCTTTTCTGCTGAGGTCTGTGTGGTAAAAGCAAGGATGCAAGATAACCTCCCTGAAACAGCAAGGTGAGTAGAGGAAAAGAGCAAATGCTCCAAGTCCCTGAGCTCTACCAGACTATCAAAACCAAAACATAGTGCTTGTAGTAGGATGAATACCATCCTGCATTGGCACAAAGCCCTGGACTGTGTGTGTGTGTGTGTGTGTGTGTGTGTGTGTGTGTGTGTGCGAGCTCTTGTGCCAGTGGCTGGGGAATCTGAACAGTGAAAGGATCCCCAGGCAGTACCAAACCATGCCAACAACGTGGAAGGAAGACCAAACCCTTAAATTATGGAAGCATACATCTGCCTCTGAGCAGGAATTGGATGGTGACATACAGAATTCTGTCTTGCCTGACTTGCTCTTATATGTGTTTATTTTATTTGGATGCTAGTGGGGGCTTGTTGGTCCTCACCATTGAGACTGCTGATGGCTTTTAGTTTCTTTGGTTACAACAAGTTTTACTTCATGGATCAATCAAAATCTGCTGAAAAGGGAAAGTGATTCCCTGACATAATCCATGTCCTCAAGCAATAAATAATCCCTTTGCAGTCACATGAAGTCTTGGCAAGAAGATGGGCTTGTTCAGGGGGCTGGTTCTGGCTGAAAGAAAAGTGAAACTCCTTCTCCAGATGTGGAATTTCCCTCATGTAGTGTCACATCGGTGAGGCTGAGGTGACAGTCCTGTGCAGAGTTAATTATTTTACTCTAGATTCACGGGGTGAAGAAGGCATCATTGCACATCAAGAGTCTTAAAATGTGACAGTCTTGTTGGTGTTTTGAAGCAGAGGTAGGATAAGCAATGCAAACTGGTCAATTCTTAGAACATTCTGTTTCCATTTAATGTGTTTTGCTTGCAGATGTGGCTTCAAATGTCCGGGATTATCAGACTCCTTTTGATGAATGATATTATGACAAGTTACTTCTACTGTTTTTTCTATTGGGAGAAATCATGTTTATGGAAACATAGAAGGAAAGAGAAGATAGCTTCAGGTTTAGGTTTTACTTTCCTATAAATAAAGCCTTCTGAACTGTGTCTTTTTTGGAAATTGAATCATTTTCTGCAACAAAAATAATAAAAAGGGGATGATATTTTATTAAAATAAAATTAAAACAAAAAATATTAAATTAATAAAATTAAATAATACCCTTTTTACCAGCATGGGAAACTTTTACTCTCAAAAAGCTGAAAGACTACAGTGTTATGGCTCTCAAGAGAGCACAGTGAAGTTTCCCAAATTTTACTGAAAGTGTGACTGCCTGCCGGGAATATGAATAAAGAGTCTGGTCTGTGACTTACAGCACTCGTTTATATCAGTACAATTAGTTCACTTCTTTGTGTGACCAAGCAGTGACCAACAGAAGCAAGCCCCATAATTATTTACAAACCATATGATTCTGGCTGTGGCCTCCTCATCCTACACACGGGGTTTCCCTTTGTGGCAAGACCTGTTCTGGACTCCAACCTGAAATACAATGGAAGACTCATCTCTACCTGATCATGCTCTATTTTCTTCCAGTGTGACACAATGTGATGTCCCCTTTGAAGGGCAGGGGATCTCCATGAGCTGCAAAGGGGAAAGAGTTGCTGTACAAAGCCACGAAGAGATGAGCCAGAGGCCTTAAGGTTTCACACCAACTCAAGCGTTGTGGATGTCATCTACTATATGGTGATGCACAGCCAGGAGAGAGGGTGCAAGGGGTGCCAGTGACCTCAGCCACCCCAGACACACGTTTGAGTCCCAGTTACAGCTGACTGGAATCCTGAGGTTTTACTGGCTGGGAGCCAGTTTGAAACCCACTCGAGCCACCCTAGTATTTTATAACATTGTAAAGACCATATTGTTTAAAACATTTCAAAAATCCTCCGCACAATCTGGCAGCCTTCCAAAGCCGTCTTAAATGAGCCAAAACTATCAGCAGCCACCCACCTTCCTGTCCATTATCCTCTGATTAATGACATTCCACCAACAGGGTCTGACATTCAGGATCTCCCTGCTGCAGGACCTCTGCGTAAATATGATCTCTGAGACCTGTAAATTGTATAGTTTGCAGCTGTGTTTTATATAGGGGTGTCTCTTTGTCATGTGGTGACCATGCAGGAGGGGGTTCAGGGTGGGTGGAGAGGGACCAGAGCTTTCAGAATCTTGTAAAACCTTAATTAGATATAGCAAAGTGGGAGAAATCAAACCTGCTGGATTTGATTCACAAACGCTGTTTCTGTGTGCTCTTTACAGTCACCTTGTACCTGAGTCAAAACAGCTGTAACAGGAACAACCATAAGCAGCAACTAACTAACATCCAACCTCTGCACTGGCAATTAATTACTGAGCAGATTAACTCTGTTAGGACAAAGAACATCAATATTTAATTCCTGTTGCAGATGCAACATATAGATGGTAATTAGTTACAGGATCAGTGTTATTTAGGCTCTGCTGCTTCCTCATGTGGTGTGGGTGAAGGATGTTTCCCAGTGAGGATGCAGTACCCAAGGTGGTCCAGGAATAAAGACCATTCCCACAGCAGGCAGTGCTTTTGGTACGCCCAGTACAGGAAAGGGACAGCTCAGAGGGGGAGATATGTTCTTAAACAGGCTGGACTTCTGTGAACATGTAAAAGACTGGAAGAAATATCTCAGTTTTGTTGATAGATATGGCCCAGAAACTTTGAGATGATGAGTCAGGTATTGGGAGAGGGAAAAAAGACCCATGACTTTACCCTTTTCATCAGAGCTCCCTCCAACCCACAGGATTACCTGTAGGAAATCTGGATAGTGTTAAAGATGTGAGAGTTATACTGATGTGTAACTGCAACCCTGTCAGCTGCAAGGAGATCACACAATGCCACTTTGCAGAATGAAGAAGTACTACTAGTGAAAGTCTTGAACTAATAGTTTTCATCCATATGACATTTCCTTTTTTCTCCTGCAATTTTTTTTTATTATCTGAATGCCTGGAAAAAGGGAAATTAAAAGTAAAACCATGAAGAAAAGGCACATTACTTTGAAATTAGAAGTTCACACTTCCAAAATGTCTCAGAGTTTCTGCATTGCCCAGGGCACGTGACAGAAGAGGAGCAGAACATCTGGTTTGTGATTTCATCAAGAGCTGGGCATTGAAATATCTTTAAAATCTGGATCTGATGTGCCTAAGCTCTCACACAGGGGATCATTTCCTTGTGATCATTTATTTCCCTAAAACATATTGTGTGCCATATTGGCACATAAGAAGCATGTGGGGGTATATTATACAACTCCTCAGTAGATTTAGGCTTTATGTCCTGTCCATATACACTCACCTCCAGCCAAAATTTGGTGCTATATGTGCATAGACATAAATTTTGGGGTGCAAGGGCACTCAAATCTTTCTTAGTGTGTTTCTATGTGTATAGTCTCACGTCTTCTATATCAGTATATAGAAGAAGTATATTTAAGGGCACATCATATGATTTTTAAGAAAGCTTTATTTCCATGAGAAGCTACAGAGCACATTTTGACTCGGCAGTGACTCATCTTTCTAGCTTTTTTTTTTTTTTTAAAAAAACTTTCTTACTGCTTAATCCAAGAAACTCTGACTAAGTCAGCTCTGCCACGTCCCAAGTGTAGCAGGGATTCCTCACAGTCCTTGATGCAAACAGAACTAGTAATTCTCCTCAGAAATAGCAAGAAATTGCTATTTGCGGGCTCCTGCTTTACGCAATGATGACCTTGGCTGAGGCAACCCAAATGGAAAGGGCTGCAGCACATGAAGTCAATGCCACTGTGGTAAATAAAGGCAGAGCCAGGAAGGCACAATTTCAACATCGCCTGGCAGATGAAGCGTAGCTGGGCAGGGGCACCACGCGTATGAGCTGTATTTTCTTAACAGCAGTCTGGGAACCTCATGGCACTATGTCATAGTGAGACAGTCCAGTTCTGTATGGCAGCTTGTTGTTTTAGATTATTTATTTATTTATTTTTCTAACATGCAGCGTCTCTGTATGGTCTACACAGCCATGAAAAAGAGCTATAATGAAAACTGATGGGCTGCAGAGGTAGACTGGAAGCAGAATGACAGGTATTTGTCAATGGCCCAGGTTAATGTCACTTCAGAGGATTTCAGGTATTGACTGAAAAATTGTAGGCAAAAAAAAGTGGAGAGCCCATTTTAGCACTTGACTTGAGGGAATCATTGAGTGAGAAGGTTGTAGGCCATGATTTAGACTCAGCCATACCATTACCATCACATTATCTGCATGCCTACAGCCCATAAAACCCAATTTCATGTGTCAAGGTTTCTACCTCCAATCTTAACTGAATCAAAGTAAACTAAAACATGGATCAGATTTATGAAAAAGCCTTGCTGACTTTGAGGCAACTTGCTCAGACCAATGAAAGGCTGTAAGGGTGGCCTGTCTTTTCCCTGCACACCCTTAGACACCATCATGGGTAGCCCGCACCCATTAAGTTGTCTTGGTTGATCAAAAGACATTACAAAGTCAATCATTAGGAACCCTAGGAGCCCTATCTGCTTTGTTCATGTGGACAGATGATTCTCTTCCCAAGAGGCAATCTAAAACCCTCAGGCTATCCCTGAGCTCTCTCTTCTCTTAGAGTCAGGTCACCACTCTCTAACAGCCAGCAAAGCCACATTTTAGCACATGTGAAATAATGTGATCATTTCATTCTTGGATCTAGATACACTTCCAAGGCAGTTATATTTTCATCCCAAACCTGTTCACGAGACAAGAGTGGATCTCTCAATGAATTTAACATAGCTTTCTTAGCTCAATTCTGGTGTCTTTCCTCTCCAATGTTTCTTTTCTTTCTGACTTTTCCCACATCTGTTTACTGTGTGGCGTCTTCACTGAACAGGCTGTATACTCATTAGTATATTAAATAATGTTTTATTGGAAGAAATATTATCTCAGAGCACACTCTATGTATATAAGCTTACTGTTTCTCCCTGGGTTCTCAGCTTTCTTTCATCAGGACAGTTTTGTTCAAATGATATTACCTCTCTTGGGCACACTTCACAGGAGCTTTACGGTGGTGATGAATAAAACAACTGTGGCGAGACTGCAATAAATTAATTGCACCATTTTATATGAGTAAGAGAATGGGCAGGAGACTTGAGACTGAAACACAAATCTGACTATGAATTGGGATTCGTGGTTGAAAGCTTGGTATGAGAAAGAGGAAAGATGTCATAGTGGGAGTGAGAAGGGGTTTGGGAGAAAAGACCAAAACCAGCCCAGCCCGTTGTGGTTAATAATAAGCAATTTGGAGTCTCCATTTCCACTCGACCAAGTACGTGGAAGATCTGAATTTCTAATTTAGCCATTGCACTTTGTGTTTTATGAGATGTAAAAAGTTTTTATGAATCTGTGTCTCTGCCTTTTATTGGCTGGAAACTGATTGTCTAAGTGTATCACAGGAGCCTTCCAAAAATCAAAGAAGGCTCCTATGAGAGCCAAGAGGGAGACGACAATCTCTCTGGCTTTTCTAGGAGGACGAGTCCCAGCAGTCCTGCTGCAGGTCACTGCCAAACTGATAAATTCAGCCATTGCTACAGCAGCTCATGCTGCTCTGTTAAACACCAGTTCACTCTTAGCCTGCAGTGGGAAGGCTGCATTTGGTCCAGTTTAATAGAATATGTAAGAGCTTGCCCCATCTGTATGTGCAGGGTGGAATCAGAAATGCCCACAGAAACTGAGTCCACAGAGATGAGAGAGGATGGATGTTGAAACCCAGTGTCAGGTTGCACAGGATCCTCACGTCATTCAAGAGAAGCAGCCAAACACAGCACAGAAGCAGTTGTGACATCCAGAGGTAAGCACTGACATCCAGCCCTAACCTGCCAGGTTCATTGGCACCATAGAATATCCTGTTGTAGGTGCAGCCTACATGATGTCACTTGCAGGAGTACCCAGCTGTCCCAGGGCTGGCCTCGTTTCTCCTGGTGTTGGCAGTAATCTGGATTGCCCTCCACCTCTACCCAGCCCCGAAGAACTGGGAAGGGATTCTGGGAGGAAATGGAGAACAAAGTATTTGTTTGATTTATTTACAGAGGGAGAGAAGCTGACTTGTCAGATGCCATTACATTGCTGAAAGGAAAATGCAGACTTAAAAATATTCAGTGAATATATGGGCAATATATTTGTACTGGGAAGTCCCTGGACATGCCATGACATGAAGTCCTGACTCTCTTTGGGCTGCAGTTGTTTTGCAATTTTGCTGTTGCATTTATGTGCTGCAAGAAGGTTTTTTAAAGGTCCCAGTAAGACGCTTTATTCTTATGTCCCCCTCTTCTGGGACTTTATTTTTCAGATCAGCATGTCTCTCCTTTGCTGTTGCTGTATCTCAGCTACTCCAGAAGAGGTAAGAAAGCAGCTTCTCCTCTTGCTGTCATAATGCAGGAAACAGTAGAAGGGGAAGGGAAGGAGGTTTTGATCATATCACAGTGTGTAGCAAGATCTGTTACCGAGTTGTGGTGTTGAGAGGGGGACTCTCTCGGGTCCTTCTGCATGTGTGTCTTGGCTGATGTGGGCAGGGAGGGCTTCTGCATTGCCCACACCAGGGCAGTGATGGGGTGAGATTGCCCTGAAGCCAAAATGCCTAGATAAAGAAGAACCTTTCAAGGAGGATTCAAGGCAGCAGAGCTGTGCCCTGGGTGCTCACCCAGTTCATCCTACCAGTGATTCTGTCATGGTCCACCTACAGCCATGCTCCAGCTCCACCAGCCTCAGCAATTTTGTCATGTGCCTTGCAAAGCAACCTGGCTGCTGCTCCTACCCAGAAGGGTCTGATCCTGCTCTGTGGGTCTGCACAAGGATTATGGAGGTCCCTTGATCTCCCATCACCTCAGCTCAGGGTCAACGTGGGTGAAGGTGACATGGGTTGCAGTGGCCACTTCTCCCACCCATGTTAAAGAAGATCCTGCTGTGCATGCCAGGAGATGCTGCATGCCAGGCTGGCCCCCAGAAGTGTTATGTGCCTTTAGCAATTGTGGTAAATTGTTTTATAATAATGATGTTAGTTTTCCAGACAGATTTCAGAGAATAACTGGCCTGGTAAATCTGGTGGGACAAGAACCATGCTACAGCTGAGCTACCACATAAAGTTAATTTATGACTTGCTGTTGGTGTGAGATGATTAACAAGATTTCTCTGGTCTCCTTTCTTCCTACTTTAAAAAGCAGTTTTTACATTACTTTTTCAAGGGAGGGCCCTTTTAACAGTGACATACTCATCAGAGACACTAACACTTAACACATTCTGAAGACCAATACAACTGCTGCTTATTCAGTGACTTTCCAATCAAGGGTAAAGCCAACACTGCTGCTGTTATTGTTGTCACGCTTGCCTATTACTGCAGTCACAATCCAGCTTTTTAATCTGAATATAGGTGCTATTTTTAGATATTTTAAATAACTAAATGTATAAAAGCCTGAAATTTCACAACTGTCAAGTGAAGTTGTGAGTTGTTTCTGCAGGATATGATCTGTAGTTCTAATAACCAGATACTGTTCAGAATCTGAGTTCAACAAGCTGCACTGCCAGATAGGTAAGAGTTAGCGTCCTCGGCTTCCAATGGAAAAAACACTAAACCCAAACCAAAGTGAGAAGGTAGAACAAGTTCCAATTTCTTTAACCTTTCTTTTTCAATTTGTAAAAACTTCCTGAACTGCCTGGCAAATGCTTTTTCCAGCGTTTTGTCCCAGGACAGGCTGGGAAGCGGGAGGTAGGATTTGGTACAGGGAGTTATGAAGTGTGTGGTGTAGTGACGATAGGCAGGTAACAGCTTCTGGTGGTAATACCAGGGCATACAGTGGAGGCTAAAGCCAGAAAAGGCCTTCTCCATTTGACCAGGGATTGGTGGGAGAGCTCAGTGCCAGCACACCATCAGGCATCACCTGGTAGATTACCTCTGGCTGCTTCACGGACTGCGGGCGCTGCCTTCGCTCTGAGGTCGCCAAGCCTTAGCAAAGCCTTTGGCTGTTGGCTCAGAAACAGACGGATGGGGAGATGACAAGGTTTCTGCTGGTGGAGCTGCAAAGGACGTAGGGAAAACTGTGCAGGCTCTGGTGGGAGAGGTGAGAGAAACAAACCGGCATCGTGCCCTACGCAGAGCTTTCCAAACCTGAGCTTTAGCTGGTGTTTTGATGTAAAGTTTTCCTTTCTTTGGGTTGGTTGGTTCATACGCTTTCTGAACATGTGGTCCAGTGAGTTATGACTCTGTGCAGGTGGTCAGGTCCGACAGCAGCTGGGTCTGACCCATCCAAACCCTCCTGCTTGCCTGGTCTGATCAAGGGTCCCTTTGTCCCATGGTGCTGCGTTTCCCTCTGGAGAGGAAATACATCGAAAACTGTCATCTAAAGAAAGCTGATTCCTTCCCTGTTTGAGGAGTGGCTGAGGGAGCTGGGGGTGTTTAGTATGGAGAAGTGGTGACTGAGGGGAGACCTTATTGCTCTCTACAACTACCTGAAAGGAGGTTGCAGTGAGGTGGGTGTTCGTCTCTTCTCCCCAGTAACAGGTGACAGAACTCGAGGTAATGGCCTCATGTTGCACCAGGGAAAATTTAGGTTGGATATTAGGAAGAACTTCTGTCCTGAGAGAGTCCTCAAGAATTGGAACAGGCTGCCCAGGGAGGTGGTTGAGTCCCCATCCCTGGAGGGGTTTAACAGACGGGGAGATGCGGTGCTTGAGGACATGGTCTAAGGGTAGACTTGGTGGTGGTAGGTTAATGGTTGGACTGGATGGTCTTAGGGGTCTTTTCCAACATTAACAATTCTATGATTCTATGATTCTATGATTCTATGATTCTAAAAAGACATCATGAGTTTCTTTCTCTTTCCCAGTGGGAACCTCTTCCTGTAAATACAAGACAGCCCCGTCGGAACATCGGTAAAATGGTTTTTAACTATTTTCTTTGGACTTTTCACTCCTCACCCCCTTCTTTGTGGATAGTGGTTAAAGTGATAATTAGTCAATAGTGGTACTCATCCAAAAATGCTCCAACGCTGAGACTGTACACAGATACACAAGTGCATGTACAGAGGTTGTCAGCACATGGCTTTCTGCCATGGGTAGAAACAAAAAATAACGGTGTGGACCCCCTGCCAGAGGCTGTAAACATGCTGTTATAAAAGAGTATGTTAAATGGCAAATGACCTCACATTTATACAGCACTTTTCATCCAGAAGAAACCTAACTGCTCTGCAAATTGCCAAGCATTTCTGAAAGTCACTGCAGGGCTGCTAATGGGTAACCACTTTGGGACAATTTAAGACAGGAAGAGAAAAATATTAAATTCAGTAGAAATGAAGGAAAATTCAAGGATCCCCCAAAATAATTTGTTTACAAGAAGTGCTGACTAAAAAAGTGTCGAAGTTGCAGAATGTGCAATGGATTATTTATATGACATTGAAACTCCAGTGAAGATCAAAATAACATTGTATGACCAAAAAATATAAAACAAATTAGGACGTTTTTTCCAGCCCAACGAGTTGAATGTGCTGACTTTACTATCCTGCATGGCAATGCAAAGGTTCATTTGAAGGAGTGTGCAAGGACAGTTTCCATTTGTAATGCTTAATTTAGTCATAAATTCTCCAACATGAGACACAACACAAGTCCAACTCTGTGCCATCAGTCATGTAAAATGTTCCCAAGGCTCCAAATAAGTGAAGCTTTTTTTGGGGAGGGGGTTGGGGGTGGGGGTGTGGGGAGAGGTGTCACAGATGGAGAAATCAAAGGAACCTTATTTAATTGGCAGAGGTAAAAGTGATAAATTTTGAACTTCATAAAAAAAAGTAAAAGCAGTTTGTGGGAGCTGCTGTTTGGATGGATTAAAGCCTAATTTTCCTACATGGACCAACTCACCTTATCTCACTGCATCGCTCCCAATTAGCCCCAGCCTCCCTTTGAGACAGCTTAAATATGGGATAGCTGGAATATCCTTCCAGGAAACATTGAGATGATCTTCCTGAACAGAACTCCTTTAGGCTTTTGATTAAAAGTTTTAGGTTTTGGTGAAGACAAAAACCTCTAATGTTTTCCAGTTGATTCATTTTTAAAATAAAAATCTGATTTTTCTCCAGAAAACAAGGCATTTTATGTGAATATTTTCATTTTCTTAAAAACCCATGTTCCTGTCAAAGACCAGTCCTAGTCCTTTAGTAGGAAGAGATCCAAGAACTAGTGCTGAAGAGAGTAAGCTGTGGGATCAATAATTAACTCAGACTTCGCTCTGAATTTTCCTTAAATTAGCTCTATATAATACCCTTTGGAGAAGTATAATGAAGTATTTATTTATTCATTGACTCTACTTTAAATAACTTTTATGGAACTAGATGAAATTTGATAGAAAGTAATTTTCCCTTCTCTTATACTGTTATAAATCTGAAGGAACATCTTGATCTTCTGTGGCACCCCAGAGAACAGATTCTTCATTTCTATTTATCATCAGGATCCATCACTATTGGAAAAAATACATCTTCCCTCCCTGCTCCTCTTTTTTTTTTGGGTGGGTTTTTTGGGTTTTTTGGGGGTTTTTTAGGCAACTTAGAGCCATAAAAGCAAAATAAAGAAGCAAAGCAAAGCTCACTCCGTGTTAATTTGGCAACAGGGAAACAGATTTTATTGTTTAAAACTGAGACTGAAGTTTCCCTTCTATAAAAAAAACAAACCTCTCTGACATTTGTTGGAAATACTGCTAGCAAATGGATCATGTATTCCATTGCACAGGAGATGCAATTGGATTTCTGCAGGTTTGTAAAACAAACTATGGTCTGGGAGTGCTGTCATGGAACCAGTGGTTGATTTCCAGTTGGATAACCAAGCTTTTAAATAGGGCTCCAGCGGTGCAACTGCTTTGCAGTTTCTCAAGCTGCCTATGGGATTTGAATGTCAAATTCTGATTAAAATTACTGTGAACTGAGCACAGGAATTGAAACTTTTGGCCTATAGGTTCTCCCTGTATAGGTAGGAAGGATTTGCTTAGTGGAGAAAACCTTTAATCTACTGGACGTATGAAAATTACAGACATAGATCCTCCAGTACTGTAAATCAGCATATTTTATCTATGGTGATTAGATAATTTTTAGCCACAAAGTGTAAAAAACAGTGTTCTATTTTAATTGCTGGTGAAGGAGACACCTTAGAGAGGCCACACAGCCCACACCTCCATCCTGAGGGGTTCTTTGCCTTCTATCTGAAGCACATGGCGTAGCAATATCACACTTTATGCATGATCTAGTCTCACACCTGATAGCAGGCTATTTGTTTCTGCTGACTTTGGAGAGTTCTTCAACTACATCACATTTTCAAAACTTGCAGAGAGTGAGAAGAATGATTCAATGGTCAATCTGCATTTTGAACTAAAAAGTCATTGTGATTTTTTTTCTGCCACTTTGGATATTGTTAATATGGACTGTTTAACCATATCAGTGCTTCCCCTGCACCCCTGCTCCAAATGGTTTTGTTAAAAATTGCTCAGAATTTATCCTTTCTTTTGTACAGTTGTGGTTTCAGGCAACAGGAGAACTCCCAAAGCCCAGTTCAGGGTCTATAACTGATCATGGCAACTACGTCTTGGTCCCATTCTCATTTCAAACAAGTTTCCATTCCCCTTCACCCCTTCCCCAAGTCCTTGGTCGATACATTCTACTGCTAACTCTGAAATTCCTTTGTCTTTAATTTCCCCAGGGGTCTTCAGTAAGGAGGGGACACTCGTGATGAAGCTGGTAAATGTACGTGCCCTCGACACCCTGTTTGCTGACATCTCCAACACTTTCAACAGGCAGCACAATGATCACTCTGCCATGCTGAAGGCTGCCCAAAAGCTGAAAGAAGCTTCTGGCTGCTCTCCCACTGCCAGTCTTACAGCCTGCATCGAGGCTGTGCAGCAGGAGCATGGTAGGCAGAGGAAAGCTAAGAATGAACTGAAGCAACCTTAAAATAATTAAGATCATTAATGATGTTCTCATAGGTGCTGCTGTGTCTCAGTGCCTGTGTCTGGAGCCTGCTCAGAGCCCTCATCATTGCTGCTTTGTGTGCTGTAGGACAATGTATGGATAGATTGCAGATTTCATGGAGATCGTGGCCATTTTTATAGCTTGTTTCTACTTTATGGTACAATATAACATTTCCGACTGTGCTGACTGATCTTGAAAACACATGTTGGGAGATCTGGCTTTTCTGGTGCTACTTCACGTGGCTCTGACTCCAGCCCTGCCCTGTGATGTCTGCCTTCACGATGTGGCAGAACCAGCCCCAAAACTTGGGGGACAGAAAAGCTCTGGGTTGGTGGACCTGGTCAGGAGAACAATGAGGTGTCTCATGAAAGATTAGGATGGATTTGCAATATGCTTTTCATAAAAAAACTCTCACTCAATACCCTGTGTTTTTCACTAAATGAACAAACAGAAAAGGGAGTTCAAATTCAGCCAGGTGGAAAGACTATTGATTTCACCGGGGGGAAGTCGGAGCAGCCACATTGGGGATGATTTTGGCCATGTGTGTTTAAGGAAGTTATATACGAGTCTATTGGGTTGCTACTGGCAAATGCCTCTATTATACAGCACACACAGAACAGTGACAGTGATAAGGAAACTGGAAACAAGATTATTTTATGGATGCCTTTCAGAATCGGTCACTGGAGAGCTATTGCTTCATGTGTTTAGTTTTGCAGAAACAGAAGTGTTTAGATATCCCTTTGTTGGACTCCAACCAAATGCAGGTCACAGGATAGATGTTGTTTTGTCTTTACAGGTGCCTACAGGGTGCAGGTGCACGTGGAGGGCTATAGCTTTTCGCTCATGGTAAAGGGGAAGAAGGTCCCCAGCAAACTGAAGCAGGTCCAGCAGCAGGTCGGGGAGCTGAGTCGTTCCACAAAATGTGTCCTTGCTAGAAAAACTATACTCCAGGAAATGACCCTCTCAGTGCTTCAGAACCAGACTCAGCTGGAAGAGACAATCAAAACTGCAAACCCAGAGCATCTGGACCAGGTACGGCTGGAGTGTAATCTGAGGGAGAACATCCAGAAAATCGACCTGGCCAGGGAGCTCTTGGAGCAGTATGATGAAGATGCCAGGAGTGTGTTGAGGGAAATGGCCCAGCTAGCTGGCTTGATGCTGGAAGAGCATCCCAAAATAGGGACTGAATAGGTGGTTATAGCCTGCCCACACATACAGAGCAATCCCCCAGAGTGCACT
The DNA here is from genome assembly GCA_013399135.1 of Heliornis fulica. Classification (NCBI taxonomy): domain Eukaryota; kingdom Metazoa; phylum Chordata; class Aves; order Gruiformes; family Heliornithidae; genus Heliornis; species Heliornis fulica. The sequence continues at coordinate 642,198 of VXBZ01006903.1, read as the reverse complement.
ACCAGTGCCTTGGTAGTGTTGGTAAGCAGCACTCTGCAAATGCCTGAGGGGTAGCTCTGGGTCTCAGGTCTGTTTTAACAAATTACGGGCAGAAAAAAAAGCATTTGGAATAATGTTTGGATTTTCACATGAACCATTAACATGGGCAGACTGAAAATGACTTTTCCTATGTAGTGTGTTACACCATCCTTTCCACATTAACGTGATTAATAAACATTAATAAACACAGAATACCTGACCAAAATAAAGGCATTTGCACTGGAATTTGGTAGCATTTCCATAACTGCTTAGTAGGTGATGTGGCTGTGATGGAAGGGTGACCCATGATGAATCCAAAACCATGGGGTCAAATCCCCGATCCCTGAGCAAGTGTCAGTGGTACCTCCCAGGGGAACAGCACAAGGGATAAAGGAAGTGATCTCCTCTGTGTCATGTCCACGTCCTGTGGGCAGGATGACACATCTAGGCTGGGCCTGATAGCCAAATCCTAAAGGAAATTAGACTGTTTCCCAAGCCTGAAACAGGGTAAATTGAGTGCTTAGTCTGAAAGCCAGAGTACTGTGCTTTGGAACAAAGGCAGCTGGAGAAGATAACCCCTGGACCATTTCTTTGGGCACACTGCAAAACCTGGGATGACTGCAGTGAGATAATGACAAGTCTGGTAAGCTGTGTGCTGGGATGCAGCCTTTGAAGACCACGTGGATAATCCTGATGTGGATGTCCTACATGAAAACCCAATTAGGAGCAGTGACTATGGGAATGGCGAGGGTCGTCTGGTGTCGCAATGCTGGACCTGGTTGGCAGTCAGAAAGTTTATTGAATCCATTGCATTCTTTAAGGATGAGGGAAAGAATAGAAACCACAAGTGAAACCCTACCCAGCACCACAAATAACTACAAAGGGAGCTCAACCTCTGGGTTTTTAGGCTGTCTCTACCCTGCCCACTATTAGTGTTTTCAGTCCCTTTTCTGTTTGCCTCAGCTTATCCCCAAAATACGTCAGAGATTCCCATGAGGCTTTTCTGCCCTTAAATGGCCTTGTGCTTCCTTCAAGCCTCCATCTGCTCTCGCACCCACAGGGTTAGTGGGCAGTGTCCATCTTTGCTGTTGGTCAGACTCTCCCTGTAACTACCCATTAGCCTCTGTCTTGCCAGGAGTACAAACTGTTCAGATGTTTCCTTTAGGAGCCTCAGTGTGCCCATTTGTGAGGCACAAGTTTTGCATAAAATTATCAGCTCAACAAAGAAATCTGTAACTCCATTCATACTTCTCTGTTCCAAGTGAAAGCAAGTGTCACTATATACACTATATTCAGAGGGAGTATTTGATCTCCCTTTCATTGACCAACCCAAAGATTTCTCTCCAGGTATGTATTTATTTCTATTTGTTTGGTTTGTTAAGGAATTAGGGTAAAAGGTCTGTTGTCACAGATATTTCCTGCCACACACCTGATAACATGTTGAAAACTGCAGCAGTGATTCCTAGAGGTCCGTGGTAAATCATTTCTCAAACACAATTTTAGCAGCTGGTGTCTTCTGTCTACCTCCAACTTTTTAGAGCACCAACCTTTGTAAAGCCTGTTATCTCCATCATTTTTGATGGAAGAGAAAACCCAGATCTCTTGCCACAAGAAACTCTGGGTTCCCTGTCTCCTGAGATGGCTGTGGTCACCCTGAGGTCCTCACCAGGACTGGGAGCCAACCTCCTGGAGCAGGGCTGAGTGGACAACCACATGAAGAGTAGAGTTTCCTACACACTGTGTTTGTGATAATAGTGAGAGATAAATAACACCACGTAGTTGTGAATCCTGGCAACACTTCTTACACGTCTGAGGAGCTAATTGCACTACAACTCCAGCTTGGTGTTCCTCCAGTTTGCCCTGTATTTAGTGGAACATATGTAATCTATATTAGCCTTACTCATCCGGGAAATGTCATATGGACTTCTGTTGCTATTGTAACGCTCAGACACACCACAAACCTCATAATGTCTGTGGTTGATCCAGTCCAGTGCACTCAGACGTGTATGTTTCCAAGTAGCCCATGGACATTTTGGACTGCCCAGAGTTCCTCCCCTGCCATTTCCCAGGCAGAATCGCCTGGGGACATCTCAGTCAGGCCCTCAACTGCCCTGAAATCAAGATGATGGTTGGTGAGGTTACTTCCATTATTTGAAATAAGTGGAATGTTTGTTCATTCCTCTTAAAAACAAAAATCTGTCTTGTCAAAATTAAATGTTGTGTAAGCAGGATTAAAAAAATTGTTTCATTTATCAAAAGAACAGTGTTTAAGTTTCATGCTTGCAGACTATTTCAGGACTGAGACTAATTTTGCAACCATAAAGACTAAGGGAAATAGAAGTGGCTGTGGGTCTGCAGGTTTTCCTTTGAGCATCTCTACTGAAAGCAAATTAGTGTGGTTGCTTATGTTCATCAGCATTTCTTAATCAGAGTAAAGGCTGCAGAAATGTGACCTATGGCATAACTGGACTCCAGTTTCTCCCTTAATGTCCACAAAGTGCAGTAACAAGGAGATTCATTGGGCTGCTAAATGGTAGCCTGGAGTTTGGAAATTTGGGTGCTTTTCTCTGTTTTGTTTTCTGCATTCTGGGCAATATGAATAGTCCATCTTCTCCCAGATTTCCCATCCCTTAAATGCAAGTGTTTTCATGGAAGTTTTCTGGAGTGAAATAGGATAAAAACTCGAGTCCTCAGGTATTTCAACGTAGGAACTGATGTCCTGTAAACCTCAGGTGGCCAGACACAGAGAGCTCTTGCGATGACAGAACCTCAGGAAGCTCCTTCAGTTCAAATAAACACTCCAAAGCCAGTTGCTTAGACACCCTATTGAAAACCTGCAAAACAAGGGTGGAAACCTCGTGGGCTACTCACTGTGTCTGTTCAGGTTAGAAATTGGAAATTCTGCTTCAGAGTGTTACTGCTCTCCTCATGACCATGACTCAGGAGTGCAGAGTTTGCTGCAGAAAAAAAAATAATAAAATTAAGTGAACCCACCAAGAAAAGGTTTTTAGCTTTGAGAAGGTATTCAGGGGTGAACTTTGGCATCAATTTTGGAGACTGAGGCATGACCCAAAGCCTCCCTGATAAAAACCTGCACTGTTTTTTTCCTTATCACATTTGCCTATTATTTTTTAAGCACTATGGGATCATGTTGCTGAGCTGTGCCTGGAGCAGAAGGTGGGAGCTCCATTGCTGCTTAGTCTTTCTAGGAAAAAGAGCACTGTATGAAAACATTTGGATCCTTAATTGGCCTCATTAAAGAAGTTGGCCATCTGGACCTCACCCATTCTAATTAGTCATCAATAGGGTGGTGAGTTGGTCATTTAAAAAAAAAAAAGCCACCTCCACACTCTTAGCCCTCCCTTTACACAGGGTTATTACACACAAAGCTGTCTCCTCCACTCTCAGGAGCGGGTGGATGTGTTCTCACTCAGCAGCCATCCACCCTTGTGTTTGTGGGCCAACAGCTTGTTTCTTGGCAGGGATGCTCAACCTAAGCCTGTAAGCTGCGGCAGTCTGGAAAGGATGGAGCTAAATATGGCAAAGAAACCAGGAGCATGTGATTACCCCACCCTTCACTTGTAAGTCAGTCTGGTAGCCACGATTCCAAATGTCATTACTGTGCAGAAAACCTTGGATAACACACGAAGAAGGGTTCCAGTCCTTGCTGAAACACCTATAAACTTTTAGGGCTATTAACTTACACCCCTTATTTCCAAGCAATTTCATTTTGATCACTATTATTTGCTCCTCACACAAGGACAAGTCAGGAGAAGTGGAAGTAGATGGACTGGATGACTCCTGCTGCTTCATCTTGGATTTCCAGATTCACATGTTCCATATACTCCTTTTGACTCACCCAGTTTATATCCAGGTAAAACCATCATCAGGACACATCTCTGAGAGGGATCCTCCCCTTATTTGCCCATCCTGAAACAGGACAAGCCAAAACAATTATGGAAACCACAAAAAGGTGGCTCAACAAGTATAAATAAGAGAGCTTTAAGCATGACATGGTTTGCAGTAGTGGATGGGCAGGACTGGAGAAAAATTGCAAAAATCAGTTCCTTCAGCACTGATGATGCATCAGTGGCTAAATTAGTTGTGGGTGGCCTTAAAAGCTGAGGAGCTTCTAAGGTCATCTTCTCAAAACTACCATATCATTCCCAACCCTATCATAACTTCTGTGCCTCTCTAAAAATCTCACCCTCCTTATCTCAGATGAAGCTCCTCCATCTGTATTCTGAAAATCTGGTATTTAGAAGAAGCATCTGAAAATATTGAGGTAATATATGCACAGCCCCCTGATAAGAGGGTAGAGAGAAATGTATTGTCTGGTTAATGGGAGAACTAAAAGTCATCATTTTGTACAGCTGTCATGGGACTTGATGAGCCCAAGCTGCAATGACCCAGCTGGGCCCAGAACAGTCCTCTAAAATTAGTGACAGCCAGCTGCAGACCTGCAGCTTGGTTACATGAACAGTAGTAGGAAGGCTGTTGAATCTAAAGAGGGCTGGCTTAGCCACCTCAGATGTTTTACAGCTAACCTTGTGTCTGTCTTGAGGAAAAATACCCCTCAAACCCAGTTTTTAGGGGGTCAGCAAAGGCTCTGGTTGTTAGATGCCTTATTAATAATATTTTTCTGCAGGAGGGGAATGCAGCTCTTTACAAAGATTTATTAATAGTCATTATTATTGTCACAGAAGCTTTAACGTGCAGTAAAAGACCTATAAAGACAAGCAACCAAAGGAACTTACAGATTTCACACTGATCTGCACTAAAAAAATACCAGCTTTTTTTTTTTCTTTTTTTTTTTTCTTCCTTTCAAATAATAATAAAACAAAGAGCTTTCAGGAGCAGAACCAGCATAAGGTTAATGTAAAGCGATATATTTGAGACCCAGGAGTATGGTGTAACTTACTCTTGCCTCTGTGGCCTGTTTATTGTGTTTGTCTGGTTGCCCAGGGAACCAGCTCACGCCGTTTCACTTATTTTATAATGTTCCTGTAAATGTTAGGTAGGGCTGGGATTTATTATACACTGTCAACACCTAAAATGGAACGCGCCGCTTAGTGTCGTTTATTTGGCAAGGAGCCTTTCCATGCTCCCTTAAACAACAACAACAAAAAAAAAGTCTTTCTTATACAGATAGATGTGTACACGTGTGCTTGTGCATCTCCATCTGAATAAATCAACCCTGCACCCCCTCCAGCAGCCTTTGCCCGGGGAGGACGGGTGCTGGGTGGTGTAAGTGGGGTGCTGAAGGAAGGGCTGATCTGCGTTGGGTGGGATCTATGACTCACGTTATTTGTGTGAGGTGAATGTTTAGGGGATGGGGCAAGAGTGTTTACCAGGAGTGTTTATTATCCCTGAAGAAGCAGTGTGATCCTGTTGCTCTTGTCCCCAAGGACCTCTGTTAATTTGGAGCGATGAATCATCAGAATTATTAGGGCTGGAGCGAGCTGCTTTCCTCTCCTCTTCTCTACCAGTCCCTCAGCATGACGGAGCACATTTGATCGCAGACTAGCGGGTGTGAAGCTTATTTTTTAATTTGCTGCTTTTTTTTTTTCGGTTTTCCTTGGGTGGTACCTCTCAGACTAACATGTGGTATTCAACCAAGAAGACTATTAATGTTTTATCTGCTTGGAAACAAATGCAATTGGCATCTCGACAACTTTAAATGTTTCTGAATCGCCCCATCCTTTCCTTACTCCTGCTCCACATTGCAGCCTTATTCCTTATTCCCTCTTCCCACTTCCCAGAGGATGGGGGGTCTCTTCCACCCTCCACTTAGGAACACTCATCCCCTACATGCCAAAGAAGAGACAGGAGCTGTGTATGACAAGTGTTGTATTATGTTCCCTGACTCTTCCTTCCCCTTCGCTGCCCCCTCCCCTGAGATGGATTTACATGATGATTCAGTGGAAATGCAAATGCTTTTCTCACCCAGGAACCCCCAGTCTGGATGTTCGTGCTGGGTTCTGCTCCTGATGTGATTTGCATCTGCTCTTACAAGGGGATTCGGATTCAGGAGCGAGCGGGGACTGCTCCACCTAAAAATACAGGCTGGGTGAAGCATCCAGGTGAATCCATCTGGGGGTAAAATCCACAAAAAGTGACTTGGTTTCTTCCCACACATGGGGCTGATTCTGCATCCCACTGCCCAACAGTGTTCCCTCCTTGGCATGAAGCCTCTCACCACCAAGCAGCTCCCAGTCCAAGGAAAGCAGCCAGCACCCAAAGCACTAAACACGTTGGGATTAGGCAGCACCCCAAGACCGAAGGTGCAGGCAATGGAGAATCTCCAAAAGGTCTAGAAATGCGAATGGAAAAAGGCAGAGCCCGTGGCAGAACGGCTGGTGACAGCAGACAGTGTCCAGGGAAGAAAGTCAGATGAGGAAAGCTGGAGTGGGTGGTGCAAGGCTGCATAGCGTGAAGTTTTCTTTCAAGTGGAATGAGTTAAAGCTGGCAAATTTGCTTAGGAAATATTAAAAGTTAGAATTCCTATTTCCTGTGTGATGCTGAGTAATTTAAATCTTAATTCTCCACTTCATCTGAGTGTGAGGCAAAACTAGAGAGAAGCATAATTAATTCCTATTTCCAGTGTGACCTGAGATCCTTGACTAGAGACTTCATAGTACCAAACCGTTGAGCCTGCTTTGTACGTGCTTTGTGTCAACATAAGCCAATAAAACAGGCAGTTACTGTTTTGTTTCAAGCAAGAAGATGGATAATTAGTTTTCTCTCTTCTTGTTTTCCTTTTGGACATATAGTTTGCAAGAAAGTGTATGATATGCACAGAGGTTTTTGGTTTTATTTCCTGAGGCTTCTGGGCAGCTCTTGGTCAAAGCAGCAGCACCAGAGGCATCACCTGAACCACATTCAGTGTAAATGCACATGTGCACATGCCCTCGCCTATGGCACCTTCAGGAAATGTTTCTATATGTAGTAAGTGTGATTCTTTTTAAAAGAAAAATGCCACCATTGGAGAAAAATTGAAATGACAAAATATATTTTTTAATGAGACCAAACTGGAATGTATATGACAGTGACAAGAGGAACTTAGTGAAATCGCAGCTGCTCTTTTTAATTGCCTCCTAATTTGCTCTTGGGTACTGGTAATCGGAACAATTTGCCTACAGAAACCTGTGAGGTCTCAGACACTAATTGATTTTGTCTTGCTTAATCAACCTCGCAAGAAACAGCGCCTGTTTCACTGTTTTGAAGCTCAGAGCTGTTATTTTGTGATACACTGGGCAGAAAAATATACCAACCCACCCAAATCATACCTTGACCAAACTCAGGTCTTGGGGCTGAGTCAGTTCCAAAGGTTGAAGCACCTCTGTCTGGTCTTATGGTCCTGAAAAACACCTCAAATGAGACAGCATAGCATTGGTAATATGTGTTAAGTATAAAAGGGTGATATTTGAAGTGTAGTGTTTGCAAGCATTTTTCTTTCTTTTGCTTGGAGGTCAGATAAATTTTAATGGAAAAATAAGCTATGCCTTGTTCATGTAGCAAAAGAGGAGTAATCATATAACAGTCTATGTAACTTCCTTCTGAAAAACAATTCAGGTTCTCAGTGTTATGATTTAAGAAGGCTCTGTTATTCAGTTTCAGGACAATGTATTGTATTACTGTTATCTCATATAGAAAAATAGTGAAGAGGACAAAAAGCTGGTCAGCCTTGCAAAAATGTCACCCTTTGGGAACAGAAACCATTTTTGGTGCCTGAGATATCCTTAGAAAATGCCTCAGATGTTACTTCTGAAGCATGTGAGGGCAGGTGAAGCTCAGAGGCAGTTCCACTACCTTATTCTGCCTTTCCATTGTGCAAACCAGAAGAACCTTCTGGCTCCACAGCACACCAGCATTTCCTCTGTTACTTCTGATGTGTTTACCAGGTTTTGGTCTGGACTAGTGTTGTGACTTCTAGACAATTTTCCCTTCCTTAGGGACTTGTCTTCCTGCTCCAGCACTTGGTAGTAGAGGTGCAGGGAGAGACAATCAACCTCCACGAGCATCAGCAGAAAAGGAGGAAATATCAGTACCCTGTACATCTGGCTGCATCTGGATTGACAGCAGCATTGGTTTGCATTCACTTTGATCTCTGCAGTCCAAGCATCCCTCATGAAAATCAAGTTGATGCTCAAAAATCCATTGTCTGTGTTTTCTTGAAGTCTACTCTATTTGGAGTAGAGTTTGTTAAAGTCAGACCTGGAGTTTCTTAAGTTGGACCTTGGTGGTAGTTGGAAACTAAATGTTCTAAAGGTCTCTCCCAACCCAAACCATTCTATGATTGCATAACACTGTGATTCTACTTAATAATTTCCCCATTGTTTGACTTAGATCCATTATTAACATTCCTGTACCCTAATCAGTGTTTCTGAGGTGCTTTTCCTTGGTGCAATCACCTAGATCAGTAGTCTGTCCTTTCCACAAGCACATTTCATGGGTCACCTCTGACTGACTGATGCTTTTGCTGACTTTGTGCCAACAAGGAGGATCACCCCCTAAAAAGAAAGCAGAGGCACGTTTGCTGCATCAAGACCAAACCCCACCACCGCTCCGTTCCTGCTATTGTAAATTCCCATTTGCCATTACCCACATTCTTTAAAAGGAAGTAGATTGTAAGCCTGTAAAGATTTATAGCTTCATTCTAAAATATCTATCATTTTAAACACAGCACTGCTGCTGACATCCACTGAACTGCCATAGATAGACTGGTAAAGTACTTAAAAAACAAAAAAAAAAAGAAAAAGAAAAGACATTACAATATATCCAGATATGTTTCAAGAACTTTTGTCGGGCATGGACTAGCTCGGAGACATATTTCATAAAAACTGCTATTTACATTTCAGCTATATACTTTCACTCTTTATGTCCTTTTCCATTGCTCTGCAGTGCCAAGGTTTTTTTTTTTTTGCATAAATAGAAAATTTTCCCTGCCGGCTCCCCGCGCCGGAGCCCTGCCGCCGAGCCCACGGGGCTGCGCGTGACATCACCGCTTGTCCTCAGAAACACCACCAGAAGATCTGACCTCAGGTGTTGGGGTTTTTTTTTGGTATAACCATTATTGAAAACACAGCAGTCGAGATTTACTGGCTGGTAAGAGTTTATAATGATCAGAGATTAAGGGTGGGACTTTCAAAACAGTGTAAGCCTTGAGCGCAGGCGACTTCGTACACCATTACCCAGCAGCTTTTCAAAGCTCCACCCTAAATCTGTATGAAATTATTCTAGCGGCGAGGAAAGTATATTTACCTAATGTCAAATATTAAACATTACTGCCCATTAAAATATAGGGCTTCATTATATTTGGCCTGGTGCAGATGTGCAGGAGAGAAGGAGTAATTATCTTTTCCCAAGCTATGTACCTAGGCAGAGGAGTTGTCACTAATTTTTGGTGTCTGCCTGTGGCTAACGAGCGTCTACTTTTTGCAGCCCATGAGGTTACATCTATGAGCTGTAACTGCTTCTGAGAACCAGGTCCTCTGTAATGCAAGAGAGCTGAATTGGCCATGCAAAAAATAAAAGATGCATCCAAGCTTTGTGGGCACTTTGGAAAGAAGATGCCAAAATAACTCCCTTGCTGTCACGCAGCAAAGTGCTGGCAGCCTCGGGAGGGGAACACAGACCTTTTCATTCCCAGCCCCTTGTGCTGGCTGTGCCATCATCCCTCGCCTGGTGTAAGCTGGCCGGTCTCTGTGATGGTGCACCTCTTTGTTTCATCCCCTTTGCAGGCTGCTGGGGCTCACCCAGTCAACAGCAAAATCCCTGGAAGAGGAACAGCTCTTAGAAAACCCTGCAGTGCCCAGACAACATGAAAAAAACACCCCCAAACCTCTCAGTATTTGCTCTGCAGAGCTGTGCATGGCCGGAGTGTGGGAACCTGGCATCGCTCCATTAGCTGGGGACATTAGAGGCTAGGTGACAGATCTGGCTTGTGGATGGCAAGCGAGCCACCTTAGCTCTGGATTTTGCTGACTGAGCAAATCTTGTGAAAGCGAAGGAGAGAGAAAAAAACAACCTGCCAAGCCCGGCTCTGGCCCCGCAGCTCGCAGGGTCACAGCGCATTGTGCACGGGGAGTCCCCATGCAGCGAGACATGAAAACCCCATGCTGTCACTGCTTCTTATTAAGCTTGCTCAGTGACACAGAAATGCTTTTCTCTTAAACTTGCTGAAAAGCTGCAGTGAATTTAGCTGAAAGTGCAAATTACTTTTGTAACAATGAGGGATGTTCTTATATTTCTCGGCTTAGGTTTCCCTCCCGTCTCTTTGCCTCTGACTCCTCTCTGCTTCCATTGTGAGGCTTTTTCCTAAGAAAGACAAATGTAGAGTGTGGTAGAGAGTCCCTGGATGTCTGTGATGCCCAAGTTCTCAATCACATTGCTTGGGAGTTTGAAAAATAGCAGAAAACCTATCGATTTGGGGGTAAAGCATGAACTGAACCTCCTAAGGGCTAGAGAAGGACAAGCCCTCATCCTCATGGATGAAAGCATTAATAAAGCAGAAGTGTTGGAGACATGCAAGTTGTGCATACATTAGCCATTACATTACATTAGCACCTTCCACCTGAGTCTTCTGCCCTTTTCTTGGTAGAGTAAGTTAAACTCCATGTGTTTGTATAACTCTGCTCTTAAGAGAGTGACAAATGAAGAAGCTGTTGGCTGTTCCACCCACAAGCCACTGTTGGAAGCAAGAAAATATCAGCATCAAGCAAAAATGCAGTGGTCTGTATGATGTGCAGAGGATTATCAAGTCTTTGTCTTCTTGCAAAGCCACATAAACACTGCCCTGCCCACAAATAGAGTTTTCAAGGCATTGTACAGAGGAAAGCATCCCTCCATGCTCATCAAGGCAAAAACTCTGGTGAAATTAGTTGATCAACGTTAAAGTAATTTAATTTTGCCTGAAGAAGGCTGATTAATATTGAAGTAAGGCATTTGCTGAAAGAAGAAATATAGAAATAAAGAAATATAGGACATAAAAATAAAGAAATAAGGAATATTTCTATATTTCTTATTTCTATAGTGATACAGAAATAAGGAACCCTTGGAGATTAATGGTCTTTAAGCTTTGCTGCCTTTAGTGAATAACCCCAGTTCATTACCAGAAAGTGTCCTGATCAGCACCAGTAGCATAATTTACACTGGATATTATCAGGGAATGCTAAAGAGATGCTTAGATCATGCCACTGGGAGCTCCAACTGAGCAAGAGGTCTTTACCCTGAGCTGTGTTCTGAGTCTTGCTCAGGACCCTGTTCAGCTTTTTACCCCCATCAGAATCACCATGCTCTGGGTAGGGTGAACACACAGCTCCTTGTTCCTGACACATGGGAAAAAGCAGCACAGAGATCCATCGTCAGAGACGATAAAGTCTTGTTTTCTAAACCAGAAATAGGCATTCAACAGTGGATGAAGGCCTGACCCATTCTGTTGTTTCTTTTGGAAGTGGACCCTTGAAATAAAGTGAATGCATCCCTTCTTACTGTCAGAGGCTCCCAGCAGACAGACTGTAATAAAATCGAATATTTGCCCCACAAGTACAATTGTTTGTCTCCCCCTGCTGCTTTCCCAGCTTGCTGGCGATACTGGTTGAAACCGCTTTCGAGGTATTTCTGCCATTTGGATGGATTAAGAAATGTTCTCCAGAGGAGCAGAGCAGAATTCAGGGAGTTTCTGATCATGGCAAGCCCTTAAAGTCTCACTGTCCACCTCCCACTTGCAGGCACCAAGACCTTGGCTTAAGGCTCTGGAGGTGTTGGCTTTTTTTTTTTTTCTTTAGGGGTGTCACATAAACTGGCAGAAGAGGGTAAAAACTTCCCAAAAATATATAACCAGTATTGGCCACCCCACTTAACCCAAGACTATGTAGTTGGGTATCAAAGCTGTGAAAGTATCCCAAAGCCATCCTCTTCACTCTAGAAATCCCTGGAGTCAGTGTTAGAAGAAGGGATGTCTTTCCAGTGATGTCTGTTTTACTCTGGTGATTGTCACTCCCGTACTAGAACTTTTTTTTTCAAGCAAAACTGCAAAGGTTGTGATTGTGTAGTCTTCATGGGCTTAAGGCTTAAGGTCTGGCTGTCTTTAACTGTATATGATAGAGAGCTAGAAAAAATAACATCTTTTTAATATATGATGACTTTGGACAGTAATAGTAGACAATACATAGGTGAAAATGGAATTAAAGGCATCGGCTCAGAATCTCTGAGCCTACTGAGGTTTCACATGAGATTACTAATGTTGTTTTAATGAATACTTCTTCCTCCTCACTGGTTTTGTTGGGTTTTTCTTTTAGGGGAGAAGGTGCTTATGGGGTGGGGGGGAATAGGGTGGACTGAGTATTACAGAAAAAGTGTGGCAATTAGATGATAAGAGCCAGCAGCACGGACGGCGTCTTGTTACTGCTCATTGCAGAGGTGCCAAAGCTACATGGGACATCGTCATTATTATGGCTTAAAGTTGGCTAAGGTCACCCCGGTTCATCTGTTTTATACATTGGTAGCCTTCTACTTATTACTTGCCAAACAAACCTTTTTATTTTTGCACACGTTTATGTTGATTTTGTGGTTTCTGAAATTGGATTCTGTCTCCTACGGGCCTGAGTTTCCACGGCAACTATGGACCTTATCTGCTGCTGCTGTTTGGCAGACAGACAACAAGGCCTTTCAGTTTACTTCTCCCCCTTTTTTAAAAAATATTATTTTCTTTAAAAACCTTTTTCTTCTTCATCATGTTCCTTTTTTTTTTCCCTTCCCTTTTTATTATTTTTACTTTTCCCAACCCCTGTCATTTAAAAATCACATAATTAATTGAGCACATCCTGTGCCACACGGGGCTGCCACGACTTTGAAGTCCCAATAGATCATTTTATAGAGCCATGGGTACCATTTTTTTCCAGCACAGCACCAGGCGCCAGTGCAAGGGCTTGTGGAATTTAGCATATCCTACTCCAGGTATGATAAAGAAACCTTGGCACCTTCTGTTTGTTTTTACTAATTTCCTTTCCAAACTGCCTTTTCAATATAGAGGAAAGACCTCAGGACTTAAAGTTTGTTATTTTCTCTCCAAAGTTAGTCCCTGTTCCCCCTGCCTCCCTCCCTCCCCTTCCTTTAAACCAGACTGAACTGCTTCTTCGCTTGGTGGTAAGATTTCTTTTTTTCTTTTCTTTTCTTCAGGAAAGTGTGGTCTGATTTAGCATCATGTAGCTTGGAGCTGTTACTGATCCTACAGCAGCAGCGAAACCAGCCGAGGGAAAAAGACCCTGACAGGCTCTATTAACCCTTAAAAACAATAAATGATCTCATCACTTTCTCAAATACAGAAGAAGAAATAATAATACAATAATTTACTTCAGTGAAGGAACAAGTCTCTTGGGGATTGCTACTGAAATCTATCCCAAAAGACAGGGTTGCTGGTGTGAATGAAGAAGGGCTGCTTTTCCACCAAGCTGAAAGTAAACTGCAACTTCTCTCTCAGCCTTAAAAAGAGACCATGTGTACCTAGACACAGCTGGACATATGTATACACATAGGTGTAGATGTGAAGAACAGAGAGAGGAAGGCAGAAGATGAGTGGGAATATGCTAAATCAGATGAAAAATAGTTGAGCCTTCTAAGATGAGGAATCTTTGTGGTGGCTTTGCTACACAGCCCGTGTTGGAAGCAAAGGGCTGTAAAATGCCCTGAAACCTCATGGAAACAGAGTGGGGAACTTCTGGAGATGTGTTTTAAGCTGCTAGTTGTCCTGTGTTTTTTACTTGCATTTTGAAAAGGCAAACAGGATTGGTTTGGGTGGTTTTGTAACAAGGAGAGAATGCAGATTTTATCCCTGCAGAGTTGCTGTCTTCTCTCTAGAAAGATGGGTGCTCTGTCTCACAGGGAGTCGTAGAAAATGAGATCTTTTGTACAGGCATTTCAAGCCAGCTTCTGACATCTAATAGGAAATCACATTTCTGCCTATGGAGTCTTTAAGATGACTTAAAAATCCTGTAGAAAAAGAAATATCTTATTTTCCATGAAATTTTGAACAGTTTAAAAGCAATTTCTAGGCATATTTATGTCTCATTTTTATAGAACTACATTTATTTCATGGCTACTTGGGGTCTTGTTCAAAATCCCGTGTTGTAAATACCGAGTTTTCCATCAATTCCAGTGGGCTTTGGATTAAACAGTTACGAAATTTTCCGTGAGCCTAAAAATGGGAAACAATTCATTACAAAATCCCAGAGGTTCTTTTTAAAAGCCTATATAGCAGATATTTTTCTCTGTTAAAGTCTGAGGGAATAACCCCAGCATATTCAGTTGTCTTCCCACATGTCTATTCATTATGATCCAGATAAAAAGGCAGGCAAAAGCTAATTACTGTCTCTGCCTATCTTCAAAATTACATCCACAGGAAAATCAGTTAACGGGACTGTAATTAATATTGGATATTTCCAGCCATTCATAGTCCTCTTTAAACAGCTGTGATTATTACTGATCATTCTACAAAGCCACTGATATATTTTATCAATTACTGTGCCACCCTGGGTATTTTAGGTGTTGTTTTACTGTATTTTATATGAGTTTTCTGCCTTCCTCCCTCTTTTCTCCCTTTGGTTTTCTCTGCCTTTCTTGAAAATTCACACATCCACTATAACTGAAGAACTGTGAATTTTATCACCCCTCAAACCTGAATCCTACCTTGCTCTGTATATACATGCAACTGTTGCCCTAAGTGCCTGCACAATTGGTACTTTTCTGACTGCTAAGATCTTCGTGTGTGACTCATGGCTACAGGAGTAGAAACTTTATCCACTGAACAGACCTGTGCCACACATCTCTGGGCATCTCTGGGACAGAGGCATCACAAATTACATGCTTTGTGCTGCACAGGACTGAGGTTCAGCAAGGATGCAGGTGAACAGTATTTTTCTCTTGCAGAGACCAAAGAAACTCCTTTTAAACTGTTCTGTGTGCATGTGTGTGTGTGTGTCCAGCAGGTACAGGTGCCAGAGCAGAACAAACTAAAAGTCAGAGTAGAGCAAACCAAGGTCGGATGTTAGAGGTTTCCTCCAAAGAAGCCACACGAAGCACTCTGAGAAGTGGGAATTGCAGGATGTGAGTTTTTGGGACACATTTTTAAGGGAGACTAGGGTTTTACCCCATTCCCACCTCCCTTCAGCTAACAACTGATATCTGGGCTCCTGACCTGGTCAAGAAATAGTTATATTCCACTAGATAGTTTGGATGTAAGAAGCTTTGGAAAGCTTTCCCCTGGGACCAAAGGTGCTGTGCAATTGAGGAACAGTAACATCATCTTTACTGGGTTTCCCTAATGCTGTTCCTGGACACAGGAAGGCTGTGAAAGAAGAATTGGGATTTTTATGCATATTATGACACTTATGTACATTAATGCAAGCAGGCAAAAAGTTATCAGTTACTTGAGCTGTGCAAGCAAGAGGTTTTCTGATTAGTTGGGTGGCACAAAAGACACTTTGAACAAAATATTTGCCTCCAGTTAACTTTAAACTATTATTTCAGTTTCCTTTTGATTTTTTTTTGTTTGTTTGTTTTGGGGTTTTTTTTGGGGGGGTGTTTGGTTTTTGTTTTTAGTTTTGGTTTTGGGTTTTTTTTTTTAAATATAGGACACTTTGGAACTAAAGAATCCTGAATATTGAAGCATTTCTGTGTCAAAAACATTGCAATAGCCCATGTTGATACCCTTGCTTTTTTTTTTCTCATTTGTACTGCTTAAAACTGGTGGGATACCAGATCTGGGAACAGCTTGTGCTGGCTGAAAACTGCCAGAGTTGGCAAATGAAACCTGCAAGAAACTTCACTGATTCCCTTTTTGAGAAGAGCGCTCTGCAGATTCAATCCCAAACTCTTGGGGCTTTGTAGATGTTTTGCCACTGATTTAACAGAGAAACTACTCCAAGAATTAGAAACTGAAGGAAACACTTTGAGGGAAGGGTGAGACTTGGAGGATCTATATTCAATGTATACAGTTATAGACATTAGAGGGATTGGTCAGTCAATTATTCTCTGGAATTTTGTGGACTCCGGGCGAGTCAGCTCAAGATGTATGAACCTATCAATTTCAGTAACAAAACTCCATAAATCTGCCCTAGATTTGGACTTACAGCTAAACCTGAAACTTGGCAAATTTGAAATCATTTGGAGTGACATTACAAGCAATTCCCCACCAGCTACCTACTGTGGTCTTAACAAGGCAGAATGCGAAAATTAAATCTATATATGCGTGCGTAAGTAGTGAGCTAGTTAAAATAGCCATTGGGCTTTTATGATAATTTCTTTAACTACAGAACTTGTACAGTGCAAACCTGCACTTATTTTTTTTTTTTTTACCCCTGCAAGACACAAAGCAGACAATGAAGTCGCAGAAGTTGTACGAGACTGGTTTTGTTTAACTTTGGTCTTCTCAATTTACTCTCCCTGCCACTGCCCTCTGGATATTTCTATGGAAGTAAAAGAAAATGCCTCTTTTTATGTATTAGAGCTATGCATGTGGGTGACTCATTTGGCAATATTAATAAGTAGATTCAGTTTTATTTTCAAATCTCCTCTCAAATTATTTAAGTGAAAGAGAAAAATAGTCAAATTACTGAACGAGGCCGTTCACTACGTCGGGAGGGTTTTACCTTTCACATGGCGTTTCTAATTTTGCAGAATAACAAGGTTAAAAAAAAGGAAAAAAAGAAAAAGCCTGGTATGAGTTGCAAACAGAAGTTATCCAGGGGAAAGCCAGGTGGGGGATGTTGTTCTTACAGAGGTCTAGGTGCCATTTGTACTCAGAAGGACTATGATCATACCATACTGTAAAGCAAGACACTTCCTCCAGAGCTGCCCATCTCCTTTCTCCTGGGAGGGATCCTGCAGCTATGACAGAGTTGCCTGACTTTTACAGGGAAAAAAACCAAAACAATGGAGCCAGAAGCAGCCCCTCTCTCATTGTTTCTTTCTTCCATGTAATAAAGATCTTTAAAAAATTGAGGGAGTGGGAGCAAAGACACTGATAGTATCCACAAATATGGGCCAAATGTAGTTAATAGTTTCTAGCAAATAAATCACCCAAAATTTACCCCCCTGGTCCTCCACTTTCTCAGTCCATCCACTGCATTAAAAAAAAATCAACTTTTCACCAGGCCTTGCAGGTAACTTTAACAGAGTGAAAAGGCAAATGAAAACTAAGGACACCACCCTGATGAAAGCTGAAGGCAAGACAAATTGAGCAAAATGTGCCTCTTTCTGAATTCCAGCACATCATCCAAATGGTGGCTTTTAAGTTGGAACTACACTACACCTTTTGCCAAATTGCCCCCCTACAGCAACACACCATCTTGCTTTACTCCAGTGTAGCTTTTTTCAAGGCTGGAAGCATCCATCCTTAATTTCCCCCATCGTCTGTGGCTGCATAAAAAAGCAATATGAGTAATTGTTGCTATTTATTAGCTCCTGCCTCGAACCAGTCTATATATATATTCTCACAAATAAGCCCCAATAATTTAATTCTTCAGGTTTTGATCTTGCTCACAGGAGCAGAGTAATTTTCATTCCCTTAAGGATTAGATTATCCTAAAAGGTTACGATTCAAGCCTTCCCTTTTTCTCCAATATGATTCTTCCAGACCTTGGGACTGATAGGGCCCTGCACAGCACCAGGTCTATGTTTTCTCTGTAAATACAGCCTACAAAATTTCAACAAGTCAGCCCTTGTGTGCCACACCGAGAGATTGATGACAAACCACATTATTTTTTCCCTCCATATAACTGCCCACAATTACAACGGTGCTCTCTCAAAACACTGGTTTGTTTTTGTCCAAGGAATAAAGAGGGCAAGCACGGCCCGGTATCTCGGCGTAGAGCTGGTGGCAACACTGAGCAGCATTATTTGTGGAAAATGCCCTTTTCTTCCCTTTTTTTTTCCTATCCATGATAAAATATCGGATCCAATTCTGCCACACATGCTTATGCAAAGCCAGTAACTCATCAGCAAAGGTTATCTCAATACTGAGCTAAAGGAGGGGTTGAAGACTTTGCAAGGCTTGTTCAGTTCTCTGGACTGTGGTTGTGACATCGTGCCTAAACCAAGGTGGCTGGTGAAATTAGGATTATTAGTGTTCCCAGTAGATGAGTTTTGTAACATTTTAATTATTTTTTTTAACCAAAGATCCATATTTTTCTGTTACTCTTCTGTTTGATGACAACTGACTTGGTGTGATGATGCAAATCTGATCACTTGCAGAATGCTACTATGTAAAGCCACAAAACTGTAAACTGGCAGGACAAAACAATCTGGAAAAAAATACTAAAAAAACCCAAACAAGCAAAAAAGACTCTGCCCCCTGGAATATAATATTGTTATGCACATCCCTTCATCCCTTCTGAACCTAATATCCAGTTCCCTTATTTTTATACTGACATTCCTCCTGCATTTAGCTTGTATCTCTTTAGACATAATCAGACAGTAGCACTGGGAAAACACTGATTGCCGGGTGCTCTGATGATATTTCCAGAAATGCTGCTGTCCTCCAGATAACTGAATTCCCAGACTCAACTGCAAACTTCTGAGCAAAGGCAGCACCTGAAAAGCAAGTCTTACTTTCAAGTGAAAAATGCTTAGAGCATCAAACATATGTCAGAATCACTAATTTGTCATGAAACAGCTACAGGCTTATATCATCAATCATCTTGACACACTGTACTTGAAACGGTGCTGAAAAGATACAAGTCATTTACTCAAAAATGTTTTCTTTATCTCTGTGCACCCTTAAAAACTTCCATAAGAGCAGTGAAATCTTTGCACTCCCTATTCATTGTTTACAAGATGTGTTTAACTTCTGTAGTTTGTGTGTGGAATGAGGATGACTGAGTCTTCAGTCAGCGGCGCTTTTATCCAAAACGTGGATGTTCAGCATGTTTCTGAGTGATAAAGAAACTACTTGTTTTAACTTTACTGCTTAGACTTTTAAATATTTTCTGCTAATGCCAGTCTTTTGTTGCTTTTTAATTTATTTATTTTAGATTTCTAGCTAAATTGTGGCATTCCAGGAGGCACAGATTGTTTGGAGGACTGCAAATAAGAAACAAATAACTGAATTCAACTGTGACACGCGTATTACCAATATTTTACCATCTCTGGAAAAAATGGACATTGCAGAGTGAGACAAATTTAATCAGCCCAGTCTTTTTGGATGACATAGATTTTTTTTTTCTATAGTTCCTCATCCATGTACAAAATTTTTATGTGCATTTATCTCTCAGGCACACTATACCCCAAAGTTTCTTAATAATATCTGTGAGACTATTGTTGTTTCTAAAGAGTCTGTAGTTCCAGCAAAGGTACACAAGTTCCTAGAAAACAGGCCAAATTTCCCCTGCAATTATTTGTTTGAAGCTAAATAGCTCTGAAATCTGAATCCTTCCTTGAAAATTGTGATGCACCATAATAAAAAAATCNTCTTGAATCTTGAATTGGAGAACAAGACTCTGTAATTGAAATGCTAATGCTCATTCCCAGAATTTAAGAAAATTTTAATTCTAGAGAAATACTAAAAATCCAACATTTGGTTCTGAAAGCATAATAAACATCAGCAACTCAACTTCCATGCAATCAAGTTTCACACAGTTCCTTGCATGGAGGAATTGCAAGTATTTTCAAGAAGTCTTGAGCAGTGAAGCAGGATGAAGACTATTGGGCCAATGCTTCAAGTAGCTCTAAAAATTCCACCACTTTTCCATGCAGTTTCTGACACCTCCGTGGAAAGTCTGTGCAGCTCAATCCTGGGAGCTACATCCCTGCTTTGGAGCTGTGTTGGAAATGACTCCAGAATGAAGTTAACAGAAGTGGAAACCCTTGAAGGTGAACTCAAAACTCCTTCTGCATTTGTTGCAAACATGTATATACTTAATTTGTGGGTTTGGTTTATTTGATGGACAAGTAGTCCATTCACAATGATCAGTAAGAACATCTCTAGTAGCTTTGGGAGTCTTTTGCTGAGAGGACAGGCCTCAAACCGTGGCCTTGCAGGAGTGCTGAGTTGGAACTGTGAGGTGAAAATGAGGGGAAGAGCCTCCATTGTATTTCTTCTTCTTATAATAATAATAAAAAAAAGAAGCAGCAGAAAGAGAGCAATAAAGCAAAAGGCATTTCCTAAAGGTAGCCATTAAATCATTCAACACGCTGGTCCCTCGAGAGCCGAGAGGTTCCTCTTTCCTTTCCAGAACGGGTTTTTACTAACCATTTCTCATCTACTGCTGAGTGTCTTCACCTGGCTCTCTCTGGGCATTTACCCAGACTTCATCCACCAGGACAGCACCACAGCTCTTTCTGAGATGGGCTTTGGCCCATATATCACTTTCAAAAAAGTTTTCAATGGGTCCCTGGTGATGTCGACCAAGGGCTCTGTTTTGCTCGTGATAATGTGCTAATGCTCCGAGACCTGGCATAAATCTTCTCCACGCATCATCATTTGTCAAAGTCACAACATGGGGCTGGAAACTGAATAAAAAAAAAATAAAAAAATCCTCCAATAAAAAAATAGTAGAAAGAGATAGAGAACATGGCTTGCTTTTTTTTTTTCTTTCCCCCTCCCAGGTGACTTTCCCCTCCTCCTCTCCCCCTTCTCCTTTTCTCCTAATCACTAAAACATCTGATTGTACAGAAATGGTAAATAAAGGTTTTGGTTTCTCTCTCCTGTGTGTGCATGTGTGCATGTGTTTGCTGGATATTTTTTAAATGGAAGTTCAGAATTCATTAAAGGAGCCTTTCCCATCTCTGGGTAGGAAAATGCTTTGGGAGAGTTGGTCACCTCATCCTGTGCCCTGTTAAGTTGTCATCTGGGCTGATAAAATTGGATGGAGCAACAAGGTCATATCAAAAGGACTTAATGTCTGATGGGATTCATTTTTAATCATCTCTGAGGGAACAGACCAAATCAAAATGTTCTCTAGAGCTTGTTTAAAGTGAAAAGTAGTGAGAGAAAAAATCAAGCCTGGTTCAGATGTTTATTCTCTTTAATTTTTATGCTATCTTTCAATTCTTTTTTTTTCTTCTTTTTTTTTCCCTCTACCATCTCCTTGCACCACTGTCATCCCATTCAGCTGGTGACAAAAATGTCTCCATTTAAAACACCTTGCAAATAAATTGATCTGGACTTTTAGCTAATACTTGTACTCCAAAATGCCAGGACAGACAAAATGCACGCAGCTAATGCTGTTGTTAATGCCAGTTGGTGGAGACCTTGAGGTCCAGAAAGTGACTTCTGATGGCATTTCAGCCCTTTTGCCTTCCTTGTGCTTTGATGTTATTAGTTTAAAACCCATAATAGGTACCTTGGTAGACAAGTAAAATAATAGAGTTGTTTTTCCATCAGCATTTAAAGTCAGTTGAATCAACTGGGAAGAGCCAATATCTCTGGATCTGACATTTCAGTCATTATCAGCACAGCCAGGACTCAGCAAGGAGTAGGCTCAAGTGAGAGCAAACTGAAGGGAAAACACATTGATGGAGTGAAATCAACAGAGTGTCTCCAGAGCTGCTCATTGTTTGGCTGCTACTTTTCATCTAATTATTAAATACATTGATAGAAAAAGGCAACCTAGATTTTCAAGCCTGTCCAAGGATTTCTCAGGCGTGAATCCCCTGCGCAGCTCTCCCTCGTGTGAGCAGCGCTGCTCACGTCTGTGCAAGCCACGTTGAGATTACAGCCACAGTTCCTGAGACAGACAACCTTAAATTCAGAATATTCAGAAGAATAAAACAGAACATATAAGTTAGTTCTAGTTAAACCATGAATCAATAGGCTTCACAGTGTCTATTAGCCACTGCTGGATTCCCAAAGCCACAGAGGCTGGGAGCTCCAAGAGGGTTACAGCCAGCGGCCGTTAAACCTCTCCTTTGTTGCTTTCTGTCATTTGATACACAGTTCTTCTGCCACTGAGTATTGTATTAAATGCTGACCAGGCTCTGAGCATTGAAGTGGCACCATTCCTGTTTCCTAACAGGCACTGAAGCTTTATCATGGGTATTCCCTTACAGACTCTATCTTAAATCACGGCATGAAATCGAGCCCATTGCCGTGATCGCTGTCTGTGCGTGAGCCACATCGGCAGCTGGCAGCGCTCCAGAGCCCTGGCATCCTTCCTCAGCTGCCTCAAGCCCAATTAGACTTCACCTCAGGTAACTCTTCAAAAGAAAACTCTAATAATCATAATGTGATGGGTGACATGTCAGGAAAAAGAAAATAATGGCCTTAAATTGGGTATTAACCTGCAATGGAGAACAAGTTATTTCCATGAGAAGTCTTGGAAGCCACACAATGGGTGGAAAGGAAGGGATGGGGGAGAAGGGGAGGGCACAGAGGGATGGGATATGAAAGGGAAGGGGTCCTTGGCTAATGTCAGCTCCTAACTGAATGCTCATGGACTGGGTTTCAGGTTTCATACCTCTGCTGACAATTTGCTACACTTGGTACCAGGAAGGTTAATTACAAAACGTTTCTGGAGGTCTTTCTATGAGGAAAAGGGGCTACATGATGCTCTAATAGCTTTCTTGGGTTTTTTTCTCTTGTAGTTTTGAGTACAGCATCTCCTTGTCACTGAGCTTAATCCTGCCATGCCTCTGGGGTTCTCTACACCCTATGAAAACCAGAAGTTGGTTTTGGGACTTGTGGAACAAGAAGAGGTTTGGGCCCAGTATCACTGTTTGGGTACCATTGCTCTCCTCACAGAAAGGATCCAAAGAGGAAAACCAAACAGGATGCAAACACAGAGAGGGAGAGGGGGATTGCTGCAGTACCCCCACTCTTCTCCAGCACGGGATGCCCACCAGCTCTGTGGCACTGTGAGTGCTTGGTGGGCTGGGGGAAGGGGCTGGACTGATGCAGCCATCTCACCCACTCATCCTCATCCTTGAGCCACTCCACTGTGGTGGATGTGACTTATCCCATCCTTGCACCAGTGGAAACTGGACTGGAATAAGTCCTGATCTGATGACTAATTAAGTAGCTCTTCATTACATATGCTTTCTGTAAACAGAGATTAAAAAAGAAAAAAAAACGATACTGGATTTACTCTGAGGAAACTGCATCGTTACAGGCCAAATAAAACTTGATATAATGGCTCTTCTTTATATAAGAACAGAATAATATCTTCAAACCAATTATAATGAGGCATATAATTACACACTTTCACAGTAAATTAAATACATTTTTAGCACAAATGAGATTGAATGTCCATTATGACTTCAAAAAATATATTTAGTTAAAAATATAATTCCATCTCACATATTTAACTTTTCAAGAACTTTTTATTAATATATCTAACTATTACTGTTTAATGCACAAATTATTTGGGATAGAGTTTTTGATGTAGTGCAGAAGCAGCAATTTAAAAATAATGAAGAATGCCAAAGTCCAGGGAGAACTGGAGTACACTAACTTATTTGTGTGAAGAAAAATCTGTATTTTCAAAGACTGTTATCAAAATAGATACTGACTAATGGCTTGTTTCACCAAGAACAATATCTTCTCTTCTTACCAGGGTTCCTTATGTCACTGTGTATATTTGGCCTCCCTGTGTGATTTTCCTCACAAATCCATCACACAGAGGTAGCAATGTTATATTTGATATCGTGATGACTCCGGTGGCAAGAAGCTGAAAGCTCAGGTAAATTGTTTGAAGGTCCTGAGAAAAATTGTCCCCCTGGAGCTGAAAGTGAAGAGTGGCTTCTGTTTATTTGGGTTAGACACCAAAATTCTGCAACCTGAAAAACTATGCTGAAAGCATTATGATTAACAAAAATAATTAATCCAGCTGTAGAAGTCACCAAAAATTTAAATACAGATACATACTCCTGAATATATATTGAACAAATCTCTTTTGAGACAATACTGGTTGATGGTTTCTGATGTTTCCAGTCAGACTTGCAGAACACATATTTTTCATCACAGCCTTTTATCCAGCATCTAAGCATATAGTTCATCATAGTGCTGTAATTATTGACTCCAATTGATTATTTACTTAAAGTTTAGCACGAGCTTAAGTACTCAGCTGCATTGACACTTACATGGACATTCCCACCAGTATAATATTCTGAATCCCTCCTGTGATTACAGTATTCCCCATAATGGGAACCCCGATATTACTAAGGACTTTGGCAATCTTGGCCAATGTCAACAGAATGGGAGGTGCTATTTCATTAATTTCCCCTGACTAGGTACAAAAATAACTTCATATATTTCTTGGTTTTGTGTTTCAACCTCCAGGAGAATAATTTTCTTAAAAAGTAAAGAAATTGGTTACATTATACTCCAGTTGGTTACATTAGACTGTAATTTCACAAGGCATCAGTGATTCCAGAGACTGATTTTTTGACAAGAAAAAAAAATGACTGCACATTTGCTAGCATCAATAGTCACCTTTCCTCATGCATAAAGCATATGAACACATTTTTGGCTGTCAGTATTTGAACAACAGAAAATGGGAAGGAAGAAGCATAGACGTGTTTTAACTTTCTGACAAACGGTTTTGATGAACGGGGATCCCCGCACTGGCTAAAGAGTGAGGACAGAAAAATGGGTCCCCGTGGTGCAGGGCAAGATCTCCTCTAATAACAGAATGAGTGAGCAAATCAGGGGAACCACAACTTTCCTACTGTGTGAGAGACCACAAATAATGGAAGACAAACAGATAGGAGAAGGAGCAATTCATTTTCCATGCCCGTTAGGTTTTCCAGGTAGAGCTGGGTGTCAATGTATTTATGATCTGGTCTTTTATATCTCTTCAGGTCTTCCTTAAAGCAGACTGAAGCTGGATTTGGGGTTTTGGTCCATTTTGTAGTGTAGCCTGAGTTCAGTGAGCAGCTGAAATGAACTCTTGTAAATCATTTGACAGCCATGTAAAGCAGGACTCTGCTAGAAATCCATAGCAACCCAAATGGTTAAAATCTCAGCCTAATAAAGGCCACGTGCACATTTCCCTAAACTATCGCAACAAATGGCTTTCCATTTTTTCCCCACTTTATTATTGTGATTTTTTTAATCCTACGCTATCAATAAATGCATAATTGCATATTTGAAACTGATATTAATAATTTTGCATCCACTGAACACCTGAAAACCCTCCTCTCCTCTATGGGCTGTTTGATTTTTATGAGTGCATTACTTAGAATACGAGAGTGCTTGGAGTTGCCATGTTGTGAAAGACCAGGTGCCCATCTGTTTCAAAATACCTCTTACAGCTATAGTGGAGCTTTAAAATCCTGTGGTGTTGAGTATCAGCAAATCCATTATTCAGTGTGACAACAACTGTGCTGACAGAGTGCTAACACAGCCCTCCTGGATATTCCACACCGTTTGCTGTGCCTCCTTGTCTGCAACCCTTACGGGTTCCTCCTCCATCATCCCACCCAAGGAGGATGCCTACAGGAATGTGAAAGCCTCTGTAACATGCTGGGCTTTCTACAGCCTGATTTTGCTCCTTGCCCTCCACTTTGCTGTGGTGGCAAAGCGGTTTGGCACAAAAGGGACCCCGAGTGTTGGCTCTAGGAAGGATCCAGGAGAACAGAAGAGTGAAGGGGGGAAATTGAATTCATTAGCTTTCCTGAGGGTCCTCTGGCAGGGTTCATCATCGTGTGGGATCCCTTTTTCCCTTGCACTGTCTGCCCATGAGATCTCCCTGTAAGACAGAGTGAAGGGCAGTATCAAGGTTTATTACAGCTTGTGTCTGGACAGAAAGGAATTGCTGCGTGGGTTTCTTCTTGTCCTGAAGGACATGGCTCAAGTCTGTCCCTGTCCTGTGTGGATGAAAGCTCACCAAAACCCTTTGCTAGATGTGGATTCCTATCCATAATGTGCCAAAGCAATGCAGATTTAGACACTAGCGTGGTTTCAGGTCGGTGTTTAAAGGACAGTGTAGACAATACCGTATGTGCCTTTCCCATGGGCTGTTTGTATATATATTTATGCATTAAAAAGCAAGTCTGTGGCAGAGGGAAGAATTAAAAATGGGTCTCTCAAATCCCAAGTTAACCTTTACCTCTGGATTAATTTTTCTCTGTTATGTGAGTATTGCCTATGCATACTGTATGCAAATATGAAATACTTACAGGAGAAATAATCTTCGGCACAATAATGCATATGTGCATGTGTGTACATATATATAAATATATATATTCTCAATATCAGCCTGAGAAAGCATAGCCTCATAAAAAGTCTCCGAACAGTCAGTAAATTCTGGGCCAGATTTCAACTCATGTTCCCGAGATAAGGACCAGAGGGAGGAGGAAGAGAAAGACAGCAGCAATCCTTTTATCCTTCTGGCCACATCTGGTAGGTCTATTTCTTTCAGCAGATGTGAATAAAAAATAGATATATTTACAATTGCAGTTGGATACAGAACTGAGCTTAGGCGAACACAGCGCTGCCGTTTTCATCGATGCTAATACCATAATAGTCTGGATTATGCAGTGCGCTGTCGCTATAATAACATTCGTTTGCTGTCAGCGCTCCTGTGGAAAAACAAATTAGCTGGATGATTAATGAACATCAAAACCAGCATGTGGATTCTCCTCTGTGATGCTCCAGCGCAGTGTGAAACCTGCTGCGGCGAGAGCCGTCTCTGCTGTTTGCCTTGCTGAGTGTCTCCTTTGCAGATGGACATCGGATCACCGAGACAGGCGGTTTCTAACCACTGTAACTCTTCAGACTTTGCTTGTTTGGTTTTAAATAACAATATAAAAGAGGAAACTGAGTCCAAAATACGTGCTGAGGTGAGAAATGTCTCCTTTAAGTTTAGCCTGACCTCTACCACCAGCATCTTTAGGAGAGGGACCAGATGACAGACCTTCCAACCAGCAGTCAGATAAGCACAGGAATTAGGAGAGCTGAGGATAAATCCCGGGATCACCTTGTTTCCTTGCAGCATGTAGTAACTTTATGTTCTGGGTGGACTTTTGAGGGGATAACTGGGGCATTCTGGTACAGTGCCAGAATGGTTTTCATGCACAAAGGCACAAGGACACATAACCTTGTGCTGACCTGACCTGGCAGTTCCCCAAGGGAAAACAATGCCAGGCAATGTCAGCAGCCCGGTGGTGAAACCTGTTCTGGGAGAGACACAAGCCTGGTGATAAAGCTGCATTTCTTCTGATCCCAGAGCTGGCACAGACACCAGGAGATGTCGCAATTCTTATAGGACCAAGGTAATCAACACTTCCCTGGTAAAAAAAGAAAGGGTAAAACATGGTGCACAGATGTTCTGGTGTTATTTTAAGTGATCTAGTGTGTGCAGAATAGCTTAATAAAAGAGGAGATTACAATCAGCAAGTAAATTTATTGATGCATGCAGTGGATGAAGGGATTCCTTACAGATTATTACAAATGCATAAAGCAATTTTGTATCAAAATCCTTAGCATTACAACTTACAGAGTAACTGACTGTGCAGAACATTAGATTTAAGCAGGGACAAAATTTCAGGTTTTCTAAGTCTCAGCTTGACAGTTAAGTCCTCCCTCATGTATAGGTATTTATACAACTCTCAAAACCCCTTTCTCTGTTCCATGATGACTGTACTCCAATTAATTAGTGCACAGACACTTCAGTTCAAACAGCTGACTTAAGTGCTCTGCAACACCATGAGATGCTGCAACCTTGTGCTGCGAGAATCAGTGTCCTTTCCCTCCATGGCCATAGTTCTGGAGCTCAAAGGATAATCAAGATCTTTATGCCAACACTCAGCTCTGACATCTGACAAATACACATGGGCACAGACTGATGGGCATTTTCCTTCTTAATGAAATACTCCAAAAAAGCCAAGGAGGTATCTGCTCCTTTCTCCTCTGATAATCCCCTTCTCCCTGCCTTTATTTTATTTTCTTTTTTAACTTCCTAGATCACATACCTGAATGGAATCAGAGCAAAATCTGACCATGCAGAACTGGCATCTGTCATCAAACTACACCTCCAGAGATCTCCTGTTTGTTTTTCTTGCTGCACATACATGGGAAGCAGCATTGTGGGTATTTTAAACCTTTTTTTTCCCCACTTTGAAATACCCACTTATCTGTGTCAGGAGTGTTTTAGATGATACTGCATAAGACCTCATGGCACAGCGCTTTCCTTACCGAGGGTCCTCCAGATTTTTTAGCATTTATGGGGTTAATTGTGTTTTTTATGTTATATACACACACACATGCACGTCAAGTAGTTATATAATATAAAAAGGCTCTTTTCTCATATCCCCACAGCGTGCAACAGGACTCCACATATAGCACACCAAAAAAAAAAAAAAAGTTAAAAAAAAAAAGTCTAAACACTGCCAAAATCTACATTTTCATTTGGCAAACTAGTTAAATCTATTCATAATCTGGTGCCTGAATCAAGTTTCAGACCAGACTAGACTGCCTTGGCTCCTGGTTTTTGTTGCTCGACCTGTCTCTGACTGAATTTAGCTATGATGTTACATCTTTAGCTGTAGAAAATTTCTAATAATGGTAGCCTGTTTTATTTTGCCACTGGAGGGTACAAGTTCCAGCATTTCCGTACCGAGGTCCAATTGGAGACAGTTTTGGACTTTTTTTTGGACAGAAACCTTCCTTGTTGCCTTTCACTGTTTTCTTTTTGCCTTTTATTTTTTTTTTTTTTAAATTTTAATAATGTTCACTCTCACGGCTTTCAGAAGGTAGAATAAAAACACAGCAAATCCTCAGTGAAATGTGCAGTGTTGAAAATCTGTGTTAGAACAAGTCACCTGCCTCGCTGCTCACCTTGGTGGCGGGAGCTCCCCTCGTGCCCCTGCCCTCCCCTGGCAGCTCCATTGGCTGATGATGATGAGGATGGAGACGTGGTTTCTGCTACTTAGGTTTTCTCCTACTTAGGAGGCCATAGCTCAGAACTTGATTTAGGTGGTGTGGAAAAGAATGTTAATTGCAACTGGGTTAATCACCTTTGGGCATGGGCAATAAGACCAGCTTTAGTGAGTCCA
Organism: Heliornis fulica; assembly: GCA_013399135.1. Taxonomy (NCBI): domain Eukaryota; kingdom Metazoa; phylum Chordata; class Aves; order Gruiformes; family Heliornithidae; genus Heliornis; species Heliornis fulica. The sequence continues at coordinate 613,188 of VXBZ01006903.1, read as the reverse complement.
AAGGAGATGGACAACCAGTGGTTGGAAAGAAATGCAAAATTTCAGTCCCTGTTTGTTGTTCTTATCAGTGTGGAGCAACACAGCTCTGCTGAAGCCATGAGATTGCTGTTATATATCCCCCAGGATCTCAGCTGAGATCTTGCTATACCAGACACAAAATAACTGTTGGCCACAGGAGATGCTTCTTCAAGACTTATTCCAAAACCGAAGGCAGGACCGTGCCATGGATGGCTGGAAGTGGAGGGTGAGGAAAGGGCATCCAGCTTTGGTGGCATCTCAGCATCGTAGTGATGTCTCTCACTGTGATTTCTGACTGACTTTCCCTGAAATTATCCAGTTCATATTTTCCATGAGACCTGCTGCCTGCTGAAACAGGGAATCTTTATAGCTTTATATAATGCTAATAGGCCACCAGAAATTTTGGCTATAGCAATATACCTATGTAGAATATTAAAGAACATGGACAGGATTTGCATTTTAGGTACATCAATATGATCCAGAGTGACTTCAGGGGCTTTCATATATTAATCTCAGCTTGGTCTGGGCATCCTCAGTAAGACCAGAAAAGAGAAAAAGCTCAGGATTTGTTTGGGAACAAAACTTACTTTATTTCAGTTTAAGGATAATCAAGGCAATGAGATTGAAGGAAGTTAGTTCTAAGTTTGAGTTGAAGAAAGGACCATGGGATGAGGTCAAAGCAGATGTTGCTCTGATTTTATGCTTCTGTTTTGAATGGGGAAATGGATTGGGGTGACAAAGAGGTTCCATCTCTGAATTTTCTCTCAATAATCAGAGGGAGGACTTGGTCACCTACCACATATTCATGCATAAATATGCCTAGGGAATCTGCAAGAATGGGAGCACTGATGCTTTTCATGAAGATGAGATGGTTCCAGTGCATTTATGTTTGCACTTCACTGAAGAGGTTTAAAGAAGTCAGCAAGCAAAATCCCTGAACCTAACTGGGGAACAGCAATCGCCATGGTCCCTTTGGCTGTTGGAGTAGGGTTAGAGAATGACTGATGCCACAAACATGAACACTCAGGACACAAATGGGTCGAAGATGGAAAGAGGAGTCCCTCCTTCCTCCCCTGGCAGCAGCAGGAGGGGAGAAGAGCGCTGCACTTTCAGAGGTACCTCATGCAGGGGGAAAGCGGCGTCATGTCTCCATCCAGGATGCATCTTCCTCCCACCTTCTGACATTGGGGCTCCTTGGAGGGGGAGTTTTGGGGAGCTGCTCCACAGGAACACGAACAGCATCCCACAGAGCCTGTCTGCTCTCATGCTGCTGACACAATGGGATGCTGATGAAGGGGACAAGGAGGGTACACTGTCCTGGGATAATTTGGACTGTTTACAGCAAATGTAATCTAAACAGGGAGGCAGGAGGCTGGGCTGAGCTGGGAACGCTCCACCATGCCAAGTTTGGGTGGGTTTGTGTTAAATTGGATGTCTGAACGTTTTCTTCTGCCCAGCCCTCATCATTACATGCTTGCATAGAAAATTAAGTTACCACACCTTTAATGAACTTAATTTCCTAATTCTGACAGAGCTCCCGTTGCCAGTGATTCACTCCCTACTCTTTACACACTTTGTCTGTGTAAGCTTTCAGGTTTTGGGGGTTTTTTTAACCAGGCAGATCTCCATGACCAAACACTGGACTTACTATTTTCTTTTCTCTTTAGCTAGTTGAAACATAGTATGTAATAAATTGCAATCAATATTATCTTAGAGAAGGGATTCCTCCAAAGTTTCCACTCTGGGGGGACTATAGCAAAAGCAAAACATTTCCTGGCTCATCCCTTCTGACCTTTTAGTCTTCTGAATCTTCTTGACTTGCCTCAGACTTCACCAGAAAAAAGATGCCACCAACAAGCAAACAGATTTGCAGAACATTGCTCCATGGATGTCGGAGCAAAACCACTGTCTTAAAGCTCTGAAATGCATCAAATTTGCAACTCAGCTCTTCCACGACAGTCGATGGGAGTGGAGACCTTTGTGGTTTGATACTGATGAATCCATCAGTTCTCTCTGAAAACTTTTCTGGATATAGCAGAGGTTATGCTACCAAAATTTAAATTTTATTTAATTATGTGAAACCACTCTCAGAAGACTAATTCTGCTCTATAGCATTGCTGAGAAGGAATATTAAATGATCTGCTCTCTTAAATTCTATAAACTTAGAGTAATTTCACAGTGTCCTACTATCTGTAAACACTTACTGGTCCATAATTGAATGCATCTTTTAATCAGAGTGTTTAAGTGGTACCATGTGCTAAGCAATATAATGTTAAAACAGAAATCTCAGGCAGGGAATATTCACCAAAGGGACATTCTGCATGCTATTGATATAAAAGAAGAGGGAAGGGGGATTATAAAGGTGTGAGGTAGTAATGCACAGGCTCATTTAGCCCAGCCTAATTCTTTAGTGCTGTGACTACACAAAGGAGTTTATAAACCCTTTACATCTATCTGCTTCAGGCACCTATTATCAAATTTATCATGCTATTTGTATCTGTGAATTAGCCTCTAGTCTTCATTAGACTCATTCCTATGGACATGATTGAAATTTAGGGTTAAACCCTGTGTAGTTCCTACATTAGAGCATCGTTTACTCTCTTTTCTCATTCCCATTATTCCCTTTCTGGAGGTCATCATTGCTTTGCAAGGAAATCACATACAGAGAATTTAACTGCTGCTGCTTAGAAAATTTACTTTGAAGGATGCACTCTGGCAAGACAGATTGACAGTGATGCTCTGAGCCTCAACTTCTCAGCTGCAGATTGAAGCGGTTTGCAAGACCTAAAATTACCACTGCTATGGTGTATTGAACTCAACAAATTTTTGAATGTTTTTATTTAAAGGCTCCAGTTAGAAGGATGTGAACAGTGGCTGCTTTCCTCATTCCCAGCCAAAATGCATTCAATTTACACCCAGTGGTACTTGCTCTAAAATCACCCTCCAATTCTAGTAGCTTACCTCTCACTCTGCAATTCATCCCTAATGTATTTCCAGCAAACAGCCATAAATAAATCCTGCTTCAATTCTGCTATCAGCTAAATGGTAGTGACAATATTCTCTTGTAGCCAAAGGAACACAGGTTTTAATATGGCCATGGCTTTAACTGCTGGGACTGCAGAGGGGCGATGAGCTGCCACCTTCCGCTCTGCTTGGTGAGCTCCTGGCACAGGCAGGTTCCAGAAAAGCCAAATTTGTTCTGTATCACCAGCCCCTGGGCCGAAGGGGCCAGTGGATTTAAACCACAACCCAGGTCTATCTGGAGAACCCGGTTTTCTTGCCATTTCTATTCTGAATTGCCCAAAGAGTGCTTTCTGACTGAGGTAGTTAAATAGTGTATATTTGCTTTCCAGAGGGAGAGTTTGTTTTCCTTCAACCCTGCTTTGGAGTTCCTTAAGATAAGGCCAAATATTGACAAAGCTGGGGCTGAGATTAAAGTACATCTAAAAAACGTAAGCATTGCTAAGGAACAAAAAAGCAGCAACAAACAACCAAGCTGTAAACTCTCTCTCAAGGCAAATAGATGGTGATGTGCTACTAAAAAAAAATTCCTGCTGATTAAAAAGTGTGTGCTGCAAAGGGGAGCAGTAAGTCTTAATCTAATTAAAACACAGGATTAAATTTTTTTCATAGTTTCCTTGATTCCAAACACACAGAGGCAGACATAAGCCCATAGATATTTAAACAGTCAGATGCTGTCATGAAAGCAAAGGGAAAAAAGAATATTCTCATCCATCATGATTTACTGACTGGAATTCAGCTATCTTGATCTCTGTGTGAAGTATTTGCTTTGGAACCCTGCAAAGTCACTTGACTTTGAGCTCCATTACCTGGGTGAGGAGGATGAGGAGGCAAAGCTGGGTTTGTCCCCCAGGGGAATCAAGCAGGCTGCTTTGGTTGCTTCATTTCAGTATCATTAAAATCACTGCTGAGCAACAAACCAGTGCCAGGGAAGGTCTGTGTTTAGTTCAGGCCTTCGTCACTAGAGATGGTCACAACTTATTTCAGCAGAGCACGTGGCTCTGTGGATATATGGATTTGGTGTGAAAAGCAGAGCCAGAAAGGACTGCTGTGTTATGCCAGGCTCAGCAGCTATTCATGCTCCATCCCTACCTGGGGAAAGCTTTTAAAACCCTCCAGTTGCATCACACAGTGCTGGACATATCTTTTAGATATTAAACAATTTGGAAACACACACCATTATCAGTTTTAGCAAATACTCAGTTGAAGAAATCATGGGCAATGTTAATAGATTATTTAATCCCTGTGCCAATGCACTACTGTTGGTGGAAGCACATATTAATGTTATTACAAATTTCCCCCTTTTATCCAATTCCATGTTTTCTGTACCTTGTGTGCAGTGTGAGGGTATCAATAGTTTCTGCTCTAAACAACTTGCTGACTGTTAGCTGTGCTTTCCCTGCCTTTAAGACAGCAGTTGTTTCCCCTCACCTAGGGGAGCAATCCCATGAGCTTGAAATCCTTGGAAATCTCAGGACTGTTTCCAAACACATCCTTTTTTGTCACTGACAGTTTTACCCAGCTACAGACTTGCAGAAGCAATTACCAGAAAATCAGCCCAGACTCCATAACGCTCCTCTCCCGATATTGTATCGAAACAATGACTTTCAGTGATTTAAACTGCTATTTATTCCCCAAATCAAACCCTTTCTCATTCCCAAATATTCTGTCTGAGTGCAGCACAGCACAGTGTGGGTTGTGATCTTCCTTGCTGGCACCAGCTAATGTTTACATCTCTGGCTGGCACCACATGAAACAAACTTTGCTTATAAACAGCCTGATATGATCAGTGAACTTATGAATGATGGATCGTGGACCATTTTTATCCTTCTAAGAGGACCTGTGAATGCCCTAGGAAGGCTCCTTCTGAGATTTTGGTTGCTAGTAATTTGCTTTCCTTGGACTGCATACTCATGGTAGAAGTGATGCTGGATATCTTTCCTATGTTGGTGATGCAGGCTTATTTCTTAAGTAAACTAAGTGTAATTTATACCTATTGCCTTGCCATCTTGCTGTCCTGTCATCAAAAAAGACAGAGATTTGTAAGACAGCTCTGTTGGCTTATGTTGAAACCAACTGTGTGGGAATCAACATTAGTCTATCATCATTATTAGAGTATAAATTCACCACAAGTAAAATCAGCTACAGGATTCCACTTCATTTCCACCAGAGTGAAACTACATGAATACATTGTGAAGGATTTAGTAGGATGCCCAGAAAAAATAAGTTTCTAATACACAAGTAAAATTAATACTTTGGGTTTGATTGTGTTTAGTTTTTGTTTGTCACTGTGGGAGTCATGCTGGTTTAGCTCTTCTCAGGAGAGCAAAACCTTCATCAGGATTGATAAATGTACTGGCAGACAGATCCAGATGAGGATTTTGGCTTTAGGAAAGTTTGGGGGGGGAGTGTCCCAAACGAAATTATGGATTTGTCTTGCCAGATATGGAGCAAAGTTGTTATAAAGTTTAAACAAAACAAAACAAAACAAAACAAAACAAAACAAAACAAAACAAAACAAAATAACAACAGAGAGCCCTACTTTTAATTTTCTAGAAATAAATTCAGATTTATTTCATCCAAATATATCCATCAAATATTTAAATCTGTAATCAAAGATAGGAGTTCTATCCTGCCAGAGTCAGAGGAGAGAGACTGTTCTAACACATGATAAATTACCTCATCCTAAGCTAAGACAGGTGGGTTGAATCACCATCTGAAGATACCCTGATTTCTCCATTTACTGGACATAAGGCCTATATGCTCTAAAATTGATACTTATCCAAATAGATAACAAGGCAACATTGCTGAGAAAAAAAAATCATAGAAAAGTTTATACCTGCTTTAAGTTAAAAAGGAGTTTTACTGTTCTTTATCTCATATGTGTACATAACAACCACTATACATTGATCTCAAGCATCACAGGTTTTGCTGATCACCTCCAGAGGAAACAAATATTCCCCTCTAGTCCTTAGTGCATAATTCGGCTCTGAGTTTTGTGCTACTTTGTTCCCTCCAAAGCTCTGGAGATTGGAGATTCAGTAGCAATTTTGTGAGATCCAAGCTTGTATGAGGTTCATTAATGCTTCTGGACCTTGCTAACACCATCCCAGTGAATCACTATTTGTTACTATACATAATGCAGTGTTTGCTTGTTGGCATAGAGATTATCCATGAGAAAAAAAAAAACCTCCAGCTTGTTCTTCCACCCACACACCAAGCAGAAAAGCATATAATACAACTGTTGGAAGAGACAGATTGATGACACATTACCCTTGTCTTGATGCACTTCAAATCCAAAAAAAGAAAAAGTTCCCAGCAGGCAAGAGCAATAAACTGAAATCAGGAAGGGAAAAGAACAAAGGCAACGAGTGACAAGATGATGCTCTTGTTTCTGCCAGCTATGTGGCAGATTGCTCTGGACAGTGAGGTAAGGTGGAGGGGAAAGAGGCTCATTAAACACAGAACCACCTTCAAGCCAGCCATGGTGGTCAGGAGAATCACACTTGCTTACCCCAGCAGTAAAATCTCTGCTGAAAATTTGGGCTAATTGGTCAAAGTAAAACTACAGTCTTTTTTGGGGGGGGTGGTGTCTTTCATGGGCCATTCAGAAAGTTTCAATAATTCCCCTGAAAAATATCCACTGGTTTTGGTTTGGTTCTATTTGTGCTGGGTGTTTTTCAGTGTCGATCTGCACATTGGAAGAAGGAGGAATTGTCGACTGTGACATTAAAAAATAAGATGGGTCCAAACTAAAACCACAGACCCTGAACACCCCAGAGTTGGTCTGATGATCTGGATCTTGTGGCTCAGATTATATCTACTTGAAAAGTTTCTTAAGAAATGTTTGACCCAGCACTGAATCTGACAGATGTCTAGGGAAATAAACCATCATCCAAATCTGGTTGCTTGATTTTCTTGTACCTCACCACAGTTAAGAGGCAAACAAGGTTACAGGAGGAATTTGCCAGAAGTCTATCCACCAAGGAAACATTTCAGATGATGTTAGATGAAAATATATGGGGTTTAGTCACAGTTTGATTTTAAATGAGTAAGGTAGAATACTACAAGCAATGCAGAAGCATTCCTGGTTGTCTTTATTCCCACCCTCCATGATGTGAAGATTAAGCCAAATTAAAGAGTAATGTTTGCTGGCAAATCTTTAGAAACTGTTGGAATCAAAAGTTATTCTAATGTATAAATCCCAAGGCAACAAATGCCATAAAGTTGCTTACACTGGATCACAAGTGAAAGGGAATTATTTTTATTTATATAATTTACTTAATATCTGAAAGAGAGAAAAATCCCAACAAACCCCTTTTTCTGCACATTTGATCTGAGAGTGTTCATCCATCCATCCATCCATCAAGAGCTCATGATATTTGGTGAGCAGTTCTTGTTTAGAGAGCCTAGAGAATGATGTAGCAGTGAAAATTCAAAGTTTCTATTTATCCACTATTCAGGTATCATGAGGGCAGTTTCAGCACATGGCTTTCCTGGCCAGGAGCACAGTGGTGACACAAAGAAGCCAGTCTCTGTAGAGTAAGATAACAACCCCTGGATTTCACAGCTTAAATACTGGGCCTCTTGCACAGGCACCTAGGGCACGCGTGGAGGCTGGGGAGAGAGCATCGGCTCAAGAAGTGTCAGTCTGGTGCAGAGGGTTGGGAACACACATTTGAAAACCTGATTTTGCTGTTGTTGGCAGGTGCCAACAATGCTGACCCAGCAGCAGCACTTCCCAGTGACTCAATTAGCATTGGCCATCACACAAGGGGGTACATCAGCAAACACGAATGAGGTGATCAACAGCTGCTGGTTGGAGAAACGTCAGCATCGCCTCTGAGATGGGAAAGCAGAAGTTAAATAGAGCTTCCACATGTCAAGGAAAGAAACTTAAGTAGAGGCTTGGAGTCTGTTCACCACCTCAGCTCCTGCTCCTCTCTTCTTTAAAGCAGGAGCCACCAGCTTATGTAGGGTGAGACTGCTTGTGAGCTGAGCATCCAGGCTGCTGGACGCTGATCCCAACTGAGCCGAGACATCCAGCCCCCACTCCAGCAAAGCTCCCACAGTTCCATCCCTGATCCTGCACAGGGCAGACAAAAGGATGTGCTAAGCCAAGTCTTTCAGTAGACCAACTGCCCTGGGAAACACTGGAGAAGGAAATACCAGGACAACAGCTGAGAGAAACATAACAGTGAAACTAAAATGACAAAGGGAGGAGAGGAGGAGTGTGAGGAAAAGTAAGTGTGTAAAACTGAATAAAGCTCTCCAATCTTCATTTCAGTTTCCAGAAGTGCTCCTTTGAGTCTGAATCAAATCCCATGGCCAGATTAAACTTATTTATGATAGTGAGATCTTTTTAGTTGATGCCCCATTCAGACCTTTTCTGCTATCATGTTTTATGTATAAGGATATTTCATATTTCCTTCTTGAAATGCAAACAGTAAACAGGGAAAATCAAACTAAAATCAGCCTCAAACCATTATCTTATGAGCCAACAAGGCAGTTTTGATTTTGCAGTAAAATATTTAAAAATTACAATAAAACTGTAGTATCAGACTGTAGAAATATAATTCTTACTGCAAGTCCATACATCTGAAGAGGTCACCACACGAGATTCAAATCACAAGTGATTTTTTAAACATCCTATCTTGAAACATTTTGGGCAGCTCTCTGGGGATTCTAGAGCAGAAGAGCGATGCTCTTTCAGGCATATTAAAAACACCAGACACTTCAGGCATTCTTACTGATTGTCTTTCAGCTTTATACAGGACAGTAAGCAGCTACTTGGGGGTTTAATAAGTGTTTTGTAACTTGTGGTATGTGGTTGTTTCTGGACTAGATGTTCCCCTGGATCCTCCTGGGCTAACTATGGATTACGTGACCATTTCAAACTGCAGGGGATTACAAACTTGCTGACTCAGCTGATGTCCTCCAATCCACAGACCCTAGATTCCTAACAACTAGAGGACACTTTTAAACATCTAAAAGTCTGCATGTGAAATACAAGGTATACATTCCCCTTCCCCACAATGTTCTTCAGGAGAATGTAAATACATGCAAATTAATCATAATCCATATCCATTTGGACAAGGCAGTAGAATATATACGCCCACGTGGTATTTTAGTTGAAAACAATCCCACAGAATGGGAAGCAAAAAGGAAGGTGGGCGACTTGTTTGGACTTTTAAATATTTTTTTATATTAAGTGAATTTAGCTGAGCACACACTTCGAAGGGCTGCTCTGAGGCTGATGCTAATGGCTTTGCCAAACCCCCAAAATAACTTACAAACGTCATGGTCTGAGGGATGGTTGAGCAGCATTTGCTGAATGCTAAATTCAGTTCATTGGAAAGAGGTATTTTGGCCTTATGAAAACAACCCATTTAATATGGACACATGAGCAGAATAGGATAGACTGAAAACTTGAGGATTATTTCAACAGCAGCTGGGCTGGTATTTATGGTAACACAGCGATGTGTACAAAACAATAGGGACATTCTTGTGGCTGGGATGCCTTCGTTTTTTGTTGTTCATACTTCTTGTTCTGGGTAAAAAGAGGTAGGAATAACAGGATCATGTTTTTTAGGAACAGATGTATTTTAGAAACAGTAGGGTTTTGTTTCCAACCATAGGTGAAGCTGGCTGAAGAATGGGTTCCTGAGAGGTGCCAATTTGATGTATGGACCGTGTTTTCCATCTTGTCTTAGGAGTTAAAAGACAAAAAGACAGGAGTGTATTTGCTACCCTTCTCTGAATTGATTTGTGTGATTGCTTGGTTTAGTCTTTCTCATTCAACAAGCTATGCAGCTGTAAAGATACCTGTGAGTCTTCTGATTCAGCAGGAAGTGGGGCTATTTCATACGGGCGTGCGGCACATTAATCTAGATGTACATGGCAACACATACTCATACAAATCATACAGCCAGGCTCGAAATGGAGAGACTACAGAGCACAGCTACCCTTTGCAGGCTTGTCTTGACTCTCATGATCAAAGCTCCAATCAATCACCCAAGACCAGGCAGCCGCCCAAGCTGGGAGACGCCATGCTAGGCCCAGATTGGCCTAATGGAGTCGTGTCTTTAAACCAGCAAGAACCTGGCAAGTGAACAAACAAAACGCGATTGTATCTTACACAGAGCTGAGGGAGCCTCTGCCTGCTGAACAGAGGTGAGGTTAGATGGAGTGTGAGGTCGTTGCCAGGTTTTCTTTGAGGAGCAGAACATCAGGTGGCTCAACCCACCAGTGACAGCATTTGGTTTCTTCAAGCACAAAACAGCGTGGTATTGCTGTTGTCTGGATGATCAGGACTCCTGTGAGACTCCCCAGGAAAGGAAATGGAAAATCCTTGTGTGAACAGCACAGGGTTAAGATACAGGTGATGACACCTAGACAGCATCTGGTTCCAAAGGAAGACTTCAAGTGTCCTGAACCAAAGCTTTGTTCCTCTTGCTAAAAAGCTGTGGGGCGGGAGGGTTGCCACATTAGTTGTCTTTGTGTTTGGAAGCCAAACCAGACTGGCAACTTCCCCACACCTTCTACTGATGTCTGGATAACTCCTGACACAGTGAAAATTTGTAAATAATTTGAGAGATCACTCATAATAATAATAAACTACCAGTTTGTGCAACAAAACTAAGAATTTCACATGTGGAAACCAACACAACTAAATAAGGCTTTTTCTTTTAACTCTTGATAATTATGGCTCACATTTGAATGAAAAATAAATTAAAAATAGACAAAGTCTGAAATGAATGTGGGTTTCCATGTTGCCCTAGTGCTTGAAAACAAGTTTTTTAACTAAACCAAATTACAAATTTGGAAGCCTGCTTCTCCAATCATGAGTTTTGATTGGAAAACCTTAAAGCTAGAACTACTTCAGGTAAATTCTGTGATCCTGTAATGCAATATAGCAACTACAACCCCTGCTCTCCAGGACTTCCAGAGGCTGAGGAACAAGCTTTCAAGGATAACATAGTATGTGAAATAAGATGATCTCAGCTGTAGTGTTATTTCTTCATAAGGAATTGCTTCTCTCCCTTATTCCCCATGAAAACAATAAACCTCCACACATGCACGACCTGAAGATTGATGGATCTATCACTGCAGCTCCCAAGCTCTGTACTCACAATTATTACTGTGATAATACAGGAACCAACTGAAATCCCCCTCCAGGCAGATCACACCGTGAAGAGTTTACCATCAGAACTCAAGCACACAATGGTCTGCAGGTGAACAGGTGAGGCAGGGATAGATTTAGGGTGGATTTGTTTTTCTGCAGTCTGGCCATCTAAAAATTATGCATCTAGTCCAAACTAGATACCTAAACTCTCTGTAATTAACATAGGAAACAGATCTATCCAGAAAACAATCCAACCCACTCCTCTTGGACAGCTATCTAACAGAGGGGTGATTCATCCTCCCCTTGGTTGTCAAGGGAGTCTGCATAACTTGGCTGACTCTGGTAAAGTGAGATGAATCCCATCTCACCCACTGACCCACTGTTGTGTAACATCCTGCAGTGCAGGTAGGAAACCACCTCAGATTGCCTGTGCTTCAGTGCTGTACTCTTCCTCCAGCAAGAGCTCGATCCAAACCACACTCAGAAGAAGTCCCCCTTCAAAGGCAGTGCCGGTTTGGCAGTGCTCAGGCTCCTTGTCCTCTCTTTGCCCTGGGGCAATCAGTGCTTTGAACCCAGCTCGGGAAATATGCAAAGTCTGAGAACAATTCACAGGGACTTTTATTTTCTTTGAAAGATGTCAGCACATCACTTTAAAGTACCACAAAAAAAAAAGTTGCCACTTGGGAAAGAGGATTTGACTGGGGTAGTTGTCAAACACCAGAAGAAAAATCACCTAATATGAGCGCTTGTAGAAATTAATAATTAAACTCTTAATACCAGGCAGCTGCACATACAGATGCCCAATATCTGCCAAGGAGTGGCATAATCCAGGCAGATTTGTCCCACTATTAAAGCAGAAGGGTGGAGCAGTGTCCTTATCACTATTTAAAGTTACTGAACAAATTTCATTTGTATTATCCATGGTGTTATAGCAGCCTGTAACACGACTCCAGATGCGCTGTGCCAGGCATTCTCTGGGGGAAAGGAGCACCCAAGGTTCTGCTTCTTGGACATAGTCATTGAGAGGCAAAAATCTCCATCATTCAGTCCATTAGAGAGACAGGCAACCCAACCTTCTCTCCTTGCTTTTTGCCAAGCCACATGCTCACAGATCCTGCCATGAGGGCTGCAGGGCTGAGAGCTCCCAGCAGAGGAAGGCTGGAGTGCTCCAGCCACCACAGCAACAATGGGTACCAACTGCTGCAGCAGCCACATATGGGATAACTGAATATAGAGAGAGATTTCTGTATCCAGTGAGCTGGAGTTTGGACCAAGTCCTGAAGCACAAGAACATATAGTTAAATTATCCTGTAGCATCTCCCAGCTTGGTGCTATGTACTCTCACCCATTAGTGCCCTCAGTCCTCGGAAGCCCTCATCTCTCTGGACAGATGCTCCAGAAAGGTCACCTCACATCACTCCAACTTTAGGAAACGAGTGCTGAGATAGCTTCCAGCCTCTGCCACCCACACCTCTGTGCTGATACCGTGATAGTTCACAGCTATCCCTGTGGAACACATCCAACAGCACAAAAAGGCCTCACATTAAAACAAACAAAAACAACTGAAACCCCAGCGAGCTCTAAGGGAGGGAGGGATTAGAGCGACGCATGACTCTATTTTCCCCAACACTTCTCCCACTCACAGATACTGAATGAGATCCCAGTCTCTTATTTAACTCTGCTTACTGTCAAGCCTTTGGAAAAAGGGCTACTGCAGCTTACATTCTGCAGACTTCATTGCCATGCCAGCTCACACCTTCTAAATCCCAACTCTATTTACATGAGGGTGGGGCATGTAAATCCAGGGAGGAATTATTCTTACAAAGCAACCTACTGCCACCGTTTGATCAGAAGAAGCTTTGCAGGACAATGCACTGAGCTTGCTTGCAAGGGCCATTGGTCTTAATTGGAGAAAGGGGAAACTAGTTAATTGTATGCAAGTCTGCAGTGCTCTGTGAAGGAAGGAGTGTTGTGATACTGGTTAAATGCACTGTGAATATAAATATGGACCTGTGGCCATACTGGGAGCTCAGGGAAGAAAGGATAAGCAAGTGTGGCCAGACTGTAAATGCAGTCCCTGAAAATTCCCATGTGTTTGCACCTACCATGTGCATGCAGACCAGCTGTGTCTGTTATTTTAATGAGCTTTTTTCCTATTCTGATTATTGCCAAGAGATGTGCACAAGGACAAACACAGCACAAATTGCTACAAGATAAATGGGAAATGGACTATGACAGAGGCTGTGCTACAACTGGAAAGCAGGGGAAGGAGGGGGCAGCTGACAGTTTTTTGATGCTGGAATCATCAATTGAGCAAGCTATGGAAGCACCATAACCTCAGAAAATAAGAGAGTGGAGCTGAACAAGGGGAGGTCATTGTGTTTCCAGTATTGAATGCCTCAGGGTTGCAACAATGTGTGTACATACCTCTGAACTTGAAAAACCCTTTTGGCACTTAAAGCCTATACAAGGCAGTACAAGAGTAACAAGAGCAAGATGCCCATGGGAGCTCTGTCAGTGACTTCAAATCAGACCAGGACACAGGAAACAAGCTGTCCTTTACCTTCTCAGATACTACAACACTAGAGGTCAAAGACAGCAAACTTCAGCAGGCTTAGGAGCCTCCTAAACCCCAGGAAGCACTGGGGGATGGTGCCAAGGAATCAGATGTTTGTGTTGTGCTGGCCTAATAGGTCTTTGCCTTCCATCAAACACGCTTGGACCAACACCATGTGCCTGGGATCCAGCTGTCCTGGAACAAGGTCCATTTCCTGAGCCACCACATGGCTGCTGGTGCCCTCAAGTACCAACTGTGCACTCTTCAGCCATGCTTTGGGTGGTTTCTCATAGCAGTGTGTGGGGGGGTGGGTGGGTAGCAAGAGGAGTTCTGGTGATGTCTCTCCTCCAGTCCCATAGCTGCCTCTGCTCTGAGGCACATTTCTGTTTCTACAGCTCTCTGCATGGTTTTGAATCTTAGCCCTGGTAAGACGATGATCTAAACTGACCTAAATTCCAGGTCAAGCAAAATTTAAATTAATTTCACTGATGTTATTTAAAAATTTTAATTGGCATAAACCCTCTGGGGCAGGGATATTTCCAGGGAGCGCGTGTGTAAGCAAAGTCCTCTGATGGAGCCCACACAGCCTGAAAACTCCCAATTTCCAAACTTTCTTTTGTATTTACCCCTTTCCACATTCATACCTGGGTGTTTCCTTCCTACCAGCTCAGGAAAAAGAGGCAGAGCCATGCTCAAAAGCAGGGACGAAGGCAGCGATGCTAACGGAACCCTGCCAGAAGCAGCCATGTCTGCAGACTGAAAGATCAGGAAAACATGAATGCAAACAGAGAGCCCATTAAACACTGGTGGAAAAATGGAAGCCCTGGAAAGTCTCCAATATAACTAAAAAGCAGTCCAGGAGTGGAGTGATTTTGTGTTTGTTTTCTGTCCATTTTTCATGGTTTGCTCATTGTCACTTCGAACTCTCCCAATATCATTAATACAGCTGACCAATGTTATTTCTAAGAAAAATATTTTCATTTAAAAAAGACATTTTCCTGAAAATAATTTTTCCCAATGTGATGATATATTGTTGAAATACGCCTTTTTCTATAAACAATTGACTTTTTTTTTTTGAGCAATGTTTGTTGAAAATTTTACTGGAAATATTACCAAATCTTTGTCAATTAATCACATATATAGCATTTTTACTTTACAAAGTATGTTGGAGAGAAGTGTAAAATAGGGCCATCTGGAATATGATGAAATGCAAGCAGTGCTGCTTGTGGAAGCACAAGAGTTCATGTTTTAAAGTTTTGTGTGGTTCCAGCAATCATTCCAAAAAGTCATTCTATTTACAGTATCACAACTCCAGTACGTGCTGATGAGGAGGGAAAGGCTGCTCAACAAAGCCTTAATTCCAGTGGGTATCTTTGAACTCCCGTTCTGCCATCCTTGCTACCATCCTTGGAGAAGTTGGGTGGATAGATTCTTCTTTCCCATTCCACCAAAACAATAAATTGCATCTGTTTTCCTCATGCATTTTCAACACAGATTGGCATTGAATATGCCAAAATTTCCCAGTTTTCATCCCATTTCCATCATGCTGTTATTTTATGGATGTGGAGACCTTATTGCTCTCTACAACTACCTGAAAGGAGGTTGCAGTGAGGTGGGGGTTGGTCTCTTCTCCCCAGTAACAGGGACAGAACTAGAGGAAATGGCCTCAAGCTGCACCAGGGAAAATTTAGGCTGTATATTAGGAAGAACTTCTTTACTGAAAGAGTGATCAAGGATTGGAACAGGCTGCCCAGGGAGGTGGTTGAGTCCCCATCCCTGGAGGGGTTTAACAGACGGGGAGATGCGGTGCTTGAGGACATGGTCTAAGGGTAGACTTGGTGGCAGTAGGTTAATGGTTGGACTGGATGATCTTAGGGGTCATGTCCAGCCTTAAAAATTCTATGATTCTATGATTCTATTCTCAACTCCATCTATGGACTTATTAAATTCATAAAACTGTCTTTGTATCAATCTCATGGGAAGATTAAGATGGTAAAGAGTCATACTGACACTGAGACACATGGAGCTGGATAGGTTGGGAAGAGCTCAGTGCTTCCAAGACCCCAGAAGTCTGGTCAAGGTGATGAGGAATGAATTGGTGTCCCCCAGGGCAACTCAGGGAGGTGTCCCTCCAGCTGGGACAGAGTCACCTCACCCATGGGCAGAGCGAGGTGGGACTACCCCAGGTAAGATGAGGATTAGGTGTGGCAAGGGAAAAAAAATATAAATTAGGAGTAGCCAGAAAAATGACATACAGGGGAGGAATTGTGACTACTTTAGGAGGAAAGGAGGTTCCTCAACTACATATTAAAGAAATATCTTAATCACAGTAATGGCTTAATTTTGTGTGTAATTACAACTCTGCTCTTCCCTCACGCCCCCGCCCTACCAGGGGCTAATTTTGCACATTAAATATTACCTCGCTGTATACATGGGGTGCTTATTGACACAGATGCAGCACACTTTAAAATGGGAGGAGAGGGGGAAGGGAATGGGGGGAAGCTCTGGAGCCAGGACACAGGGCCCAGCCCCACTGCAATGGTAATTTGTGGTTTTTTCCTCCAACGTTTAGTAGCCACAAAGAAGCCTTAGAAATTTCTGGTCAGAACCAGGACTCCCCTGTTCCTCTGCAGACGAAACACTGAGCCCTTACACTCCAACCCAATAAATATTTCATCTGGTTTGAAGGGAGAAGGGGTGGAGTCCAGCAGAAATTGTGTTTCACAAATGCAAATGACAGCTCAGACCCCTCTGGAAGCCAAATCCTACCTTGCCTCCCACCTCTGCGTGTTTGTTTGTGAGCAGATGGGATCTGTGTGTGCATGGGCACACCAGGGGCTGAGAAGACAAGGTCCAGGTGATGTTGGCACCCAAGGGCAGTCATGGCATGTCACTGAGCACATCCACAGGGCTCTCTTCCTATAGAAAACTGCAATAAACTGGAGAACTCATACTAGTAACTGAACAGCAAACATGCAGGGAGAGGAAATGCAGAATCCAAAATACATTAAGAGACAGAAACACAAGTTAAAAGCACTCAGAGCTGCAGATATATTAATCAATAATCATTGTTATGATGCCTGCTTAGAGGACAGACCCCTGAAAGGTATTTATTTCACCTTCTCCAGGTTTACTCTTTCAGTTTTAGTTTGGTCAGATTTTGATGCCAAGTTGGAGCATTACCCTTCAGAGCGATCATCCATCCTGCCTTCCTGAAGGCACTTGCTTTGATACCAGGAGACTCTGTGACCAGTGACTCCTTGCTCAGAGATGTAGGAAAAACTTGTGAAGTGTCTGCACACTGTTTTGTACCGTGTCCTTTTGGGTAGTTCTTGGGATGCAAAGTGCAGCACCGGTGTTTGATCTAATAGGACACAATTGGATTTAGATATTTAAAGAAATCAAATTAAAGAGTCAGAATAAAAAGTTAGTGAATAAAGAGCAAAATGGTTGTATGAAAGGATTATACCAGTGTTCTTGACAGAAAGGAGATTCAACAAAACACACCATAATGGAGGATTTCAAACCACTGGGTAAACGTACACATGAGCCAGAAGGGTTTCTGCAAGCAAGGACACAGGTAACAAGCCAAGGTCATACACCTGTCCTGAAGAACACCTGATCCTTACATCCCATGTTAAAGATGTACATGCCTAGATACATTTCTGTGCATTTAACTCTAGGTGTGTGACTCTCCTTGTGTTTCTTCACAGGTCAGATACCTCCTTTGACTGAGGCATCGCCCCCTATTCTGGTGTGGCACATTACTAAATTTTAAGAGGGCAAATATCTCTCCAGAAAGCTGTAACTACTAATTGCAAAATCTCTAAAGACTCACCAAAAAAATAGCCAAGCAGCTAAAATGAAGCATCATCTTATGAATCTGTGCAGCTCTACAGAGAAAATAAAACGTAAGAGGCATGATGCCCCCAGTATGACAACAATAAAGGGAAACCTATATCTGTACTCTCACAAATAGAATAATGTAATTTTATATATTAACACAGCAACTTTCAAAAATTCATGTTGGTCTAGCACCAGAGTAAAGCATCTATCTACCCATTCTGGACAAACAAGTTGTGATAAAGGAAAGGTTTGAAACCAATACACAGATTCAAGTAAAAAACTCCATGAGTTGTTGAACTGTAAAAGAGAGAACAATCCAGATCTGCATTTTCAAAGTAAGCCAAAGAGAGATGGACATGGGAATTTGCAAGAGGATTGTTTTCCTATAGCCTGTAACTACTGACAATAAATCAAGGGCAGAAATTATTTAGGGCAGGACACTAATCTAGCACTAAGTGCTTTTAGCACTGAAGGGAAACAAGCACATCGCTCTCCTGTTGCTGCCCTCTGAGGGATTTATATTCAGTTTTTAATACTTGTTATTGAGAAGGAGACTTAATTCCTGCCACAGCTCATCCCAGCCCTCTGTGACTGATAAAATTTGGGGTGTGCTGAAAGTCTGGAGTGTAGAGGAGACCATCCCATAATTCTGGAGAAACCCAGCTGTTGCTGCCCGCCAGCCTGCCCCATTGATGCAGGAACATCGACTAATTTCCACGCAACAGTCAAAGCACAGACCCCCTGAGACCAAGTCCACAACACGTATGCCAGAATAGAAGCCAACACAAGCTGCAATCAGAGGAGTCTCTCAATAAATAACAGAGTTAATAGCCTCTGAAGATTCAATGTTTTAGCCTTTATTTAAACTCCTGCTAGTCCTTGTATCCCTTATGGACTAAAAGCCACAGGTTACAGTATTATCTCATTTTGCTCCATTAGTTTTTTGGCTGTCAGGCTCCTGAAATGCTGAGACTTTGGTAAGTTGTGTGTCCTTACAGTGCTTCAGAACAGATGAACAGTGTAAGGACCAGGTCACACACAACCTATATGACTAAAGCACTCGTGTTAACATGGATAACGGGTGCCATGGATGCACGAGAGAGCACAAGGAGCTGATCCCCTTCTGCAAGTGCAGCAACGTCACCCTCAAGAGAGCTGGGCAAAGGCTTTGAGCTTCACTTCACTGGTGCATTTCTCTGGACCAGAAGGTCAGAGGGTTGGGGACTGATCCACCCTTTGTTTATTTTCAGACTGAACTGATTAGTGTAAAACAGCAAACAGTCATCCAGTAACCTGCTAGCAAAACCTGTCTGGGTGTTAGCTTGAATTTTGTGAGCCATGTTGGGGATTTTCTGGGCCAAGTCATTAAGTTCAGATTTCATTTCACTTTGACTACCCTAATTAAATGAAAATCCAATGCATTTTCTAAAGGGTCTTGGGAGAATTGCTCTTCTTCAGTAGCTTTTGTGTGAACACACCATTGGTAAATATCTATGTATGGTTTTCTAGCCCCAGAACCAAAAAGGATGAGAACTTTCTGCAATGTTTAGGACTGGGATTTGGTATTTGCATAGAAAGTGGCCTCATACCAGTCAAAAAAGTTGGTGTAAAATATAAAATTACCATTTACTTTTGGTAGGATAGATAACAAAGACAGATTGTAAAAGTTTGCATCTGGTTTGGTTAGGTGATACCATTTTTATATCTGGTAACTTACCAAATATTCTTAAAAGGAGCAAAATTAATTAGATTCTTACCAATTGCATCAAAGTGCAAGTGATTATCTAAGTTCATTACCTGAATTTACCAAAGGAACAAACATCAGAAAGGAAAGGGTTCTTGAACCCAAATAAAACTCAGTGGTTCAGTTCAATGATTTTTACTGCCTTTTAAAAAATAAAAATCTTCAGATTGACAGGGTGACAAAAACAAATCTTTCCCATATTCCCCCAGTTTCAGCAAGATATAACTAATGATGCAGGCAACATAACTACTATATTTTAAATTCCTGATTTTAATACTGCTGGTGTCTCTCAAGTTTAATGAAAAGAAATAAACATTTCTCATAAATTTATGAAAAGCTGCAAATATCAGACTGTTTGAAATGATAATAAGTAAGCTTAGATCCTGAAGCTTATTTATTATGCTTGGAATTAGCAATAATAAAACTAAAGCTTCTGCAATATTTGCAGTGGAATTTAATGGAAATAAAACGAACCTCTGCAGTTTGATTTTTGTGCTTAAT
The DNA here is from genome assembly GCA_013399135.1 of Heliornis fulica. Classification (NCBI taxonomy): domain Eukaryota; kingdom Metazoa; phylum Chordata; class Aves; order Gruiformes; family Heliornithidae; genus Heliornis; species Heliornis fulica. The sequence continues at coordinate 593,376 of VXBZ01006903.1, read as the reverse complement.
GCATTGTCATATTTTTTGGACCCAAGGCACTTCTAAAATTACATTACTTGAAAAGTTGTAATAAGTGTGTTCAAGTGTAAATTGACATATTTTTATCTGGGGTTTACAGGAGCCCGGTGGTCCCCTCTCTGCCGCTCCACAGTCACAGACCCAGCGGGGCCCGTGCCTCCCCGGCACGCTCCCCAACAGAGCGAGATGTGTCCAAGGTGCCCTGAGAGAGAGGTCACTTGGACCTTGGCGTTGCGTTTTTTCAAAGCCAGAGTGGTTTCAGGAACAGGATCTGTGAATAACTCTCAAATGAAATGAAGCTGTATGTAGGTTCCAAAAATAAAACGGCATTTCCATATGCTGATCTTTGCTAAGTTTATCAACCACTTTTTCTTGGGTTTTTATTTGTAACCTATGTGTTTTGTAACTTTTTTTTTTAAATGATCCGTTCTCCTTAGTCCTTTTACCTCCAGAAATCCAACGGGCTGGCTCTGCAAACCTCACACACTTTCTATGAAAAATTAAAAAATCAAATAAAAAAGAAGAAATTATTTAAACATAATTCCTCAAAGGAGCCTCTCACTGTGATAGCACAAAGAGTGCTATCACTACCACCTCCAGGACTAAAAAAAAAAGAAAGAAAGAAAAAGCATTTTGGAGATGACTCACATCCAATTCCTTTGAAGTAATATTAGCTGAGAAAAACATGGAGAGGATTTAAACCTCCATTGTAGTGTTTACTAGATCTCCATTACGACATAAACAGATGATTCTGACATCATTCAAGAAAGAAAATGTACTCGTAGGAGCAACCCCAGAGAAAGAAACATCCTGTTTTTTTTCAAGTGTCTCAAAGAGTTTAAACATATGTGGTTAGTGAAGCATAAACAAATAAATAAAGTGAAAACAAAATTATTTCCTATATGAATGTTTTCCACGCTAAAGGGAGTGAGGGTTTAGGAAATACTCCAGGAACTTGCAGACTAATACCCAAAATCCAAATGCATTTTTTATTCCTTCCCCACTACACGCTCTGTGAAATGCTGATACAGAAACGCATGTAACAACTTCCATGCACGTGAAACTCTTTTTTTTCCCCCTATTTTTATTGCTCCTATGAGCTGTTCCTAATTGACAACACCCCTTGCTCGACTTAGAAAAGACTCACCAGGGTTCACATTCAAACCTGGCTGTATGTTTCAAGTGGATTTTGTCTATGTTAGGGCGGAAAACATTCACACACAATACGGTTTTGATGGAACTAAGCCACTCCAGCTCCAGGTTTACATGAAGATTTTCATTAGCTTGAACCTGAAAAGGGAAGTCAAACTCTGGCTTACAGCCTCACATGAATATGAAAAATAGATCCATTTACAGACCCCCAAGTGCTGCATTTCATCCAGCTCCTCTCCCCCACATTTCCACGCAACTTTAACTTCAACTTATTAAACCTATGAAGATATGATCCTTAAGCAATAAAAAAATTAAAAATTAAAGCTAAACTATAGCACACAGTATTAGCTGCATTCATATTGCTTGTTGCCAGTGAAGGTAAAATAAAAGGAGCTTTTTGAAAACAGGGAACAACCTCTTGATTGCTGGCATTAAGCTGCTATCGGGCTGCCAGTGAACTACACGGTAGCTGGTGATAGGGATGGAACGCTGAAACACGGTGCCTGCTTCTCCTGGGATGTACAGAGAGAGGAATGAAAGGAAAAACAAACAGTCTGGGAACAGGGGTGTTGGCAGCGGCGGCTGAGCTCAACGCCGTGAGCGGCCGGTTCTGTGCCGGCCAGTCGTCTCCCCCAGCCTGCCCACCCACTCCCCAGACCCACTGGCTCTGGGATCTCATCCAGCCCCTTGTCTAAGACTTAGTTTTGTGCACATTATTTTCCAGATTAATTAAGCAGAACGCACGCTCATTTTCTTCCTTTGCCCACTGCTGTTCAACAGTTTCAGTGCAAAATGTACCCTGGCTCGATGTAAACTGTACACATCTTCAGTGTTTCTAGGTCTATCTACAGCTGACCTGCACTGACACTGCTCCACTGCCCTCTTCAGATGTCCCCTGGTTTAACCAAGGGCAGGAATCTGGTCTTTGTCCAGAGGAAAGCCCTAAACCACAGATAGATTAACATCGCTACAAGTACTTGCAGAGAATGATGCACACATCTAATGAGTAAAAACACTGAGGGGTTTGAGTAATTCCTGCCTGCAGTTAGACTAATACATGTGTTGCAATTTTGCTTTCAAACCTCAGATACAAACTTTACCCATGGCTGAACATTTGCTAAAACAAAAAAGTGTGATGGAGGAGGCAGCAATGGGATGTCTGTGCTGCCAACTCTATTGACTTCATCACAAGGTTAATGACACTTTGTACATGGGTCTCAACTTTCCATTAAAAGACAAAGCAACTTTTTTAGGCTATATAGAGAAGCAAGGCCTGAAAATGTTCTTTTTTTTAAAAAAAAAAGTGGTTCACAATTTCAGACATGATTCTCAAATTTCAGCTGACTCGCAAAGCCAACGCCATCCTTGGAGGGAGCCCGCTCCACTTCTTGCTCCTTACTGTATTATGAAGGCACTTTCTATGAACAGGCATGGGAAACCTCCAAATCCAACATCCACCTCATGTATTCTACATGTTTTAAAACGATTATGTAAAATAAAAACCCCAAACCACTCACAGCAGCAATTAGCCTCAAAATGACAAACTGCATTTCAGACACGCAGAGCTCGCGGATTACCTCTGCTCTGGCTGAGAAGGGGACATTGAAAGAAAGAGCTAACTGGGTGGAAATAATGAACATTTAGCTCCTCACTTCATTTGCAGTCCTCCTCTTTCATGGTGAAGTGGTTGCCACAGGCCTGGGAGAGGAGACACCTCCCACGCTGGCAGTGTCACCACAGTGCTGGGGCAGTTCTTGCTTAAACCTCCCCATGATGCCTCTGCCAACCCCATAACCACCCAAATGCATCTTGAAGGAGGTAACAATCAACCTCTCTGATCCATGCAAAAAGGTCCAACCACCCTTTTCTGCTGATGTTTGAGAAAAAATTCTGATAGTTTGAGATGGTGGTGGGATTGTTACTGGATTTAATAGTCACAAGTCAGTAAAACACTGCTGGCTTTTGCCTTCCTATGAAGGAATAAAGCTGGCATCCCTCTGTTGAAATCTTTCCAAATTACCTTCTACAACATCTGTGCATGTCTGGCTTGCTGAATGCTCCCCTCCCTCTTGCAGGGGTGATTTATGGTTATGTACCATCTCAGCACACATCTAGTGCCATTCCCTGCTGCCTGTGGGAGCTGATACCCCTGGACCCATCTGATGGTGGTGCCTGGGTGGGATGGCAAGGCTGCTTTCCAAATAGTTTCTCCTCACAGCGATGCTCTGCGTGTACATGTCCAGTGAGGAGCTTAGCCGTTTGTTTTCCATCACAGTAGGCATGTTTGGAGCTGTGGGTGGCCTCTCCTGTTTAAAATAAAGAAACCAAGAGGAAGCTTTGTTCTTTGCAGACAGAAAAACAGAGCATCTGTCCTGTACTATACAGGCTTAGAAAGTAGCAGAACTTGGTCTGATAGACAGTTCCCAATTTATAATTTTTGTTTTCTGGGTTTGAAGGAAATGGGAACATAAGGGAAAAAGATGGAAAGAACAACCCTGTAGAAGGACAGGCTCCATTGCTCCAGCTGAAGAAAATGCTGTGACTCTGGATGATCAACATACAAGAACTCTTGTTTCTACAGATGATCATGTGTTAAAAATGCTCTCAGACACTGAATGGTCCTGAGTCATGTTTTATTGTAGTAAGATTTCCAGAGCTATCAGTCCCGTTTGGTTTCAGAGAAATATCTGCAGGGTCACGTGAGGCAGAATATGCTTTATCCATTAGTCACTTCATATTAAAGATCTTTTTAGAACTTGGCTCAGTCTCTCTTCATTTCACTTATCTAAAGCAAGAAATAGTCCCTCTCATCATGGCTTCTAACCTCATTAGAAAGACATACAAAAGAAGCAAAGCTAGAACAAGATTTTGAAATGTTTTAAATTTATTTTTTTTAAACTTCAGAGCCTCCTAACATATTGCAAAACCATCTTTGCAAATTCGAAGACACCAAATTCTCTAAAAAATTTCTCTAAGCAGCTCAGCCCAATCCATTAGTCGTGGGTGTACACACAAGGACGTTACAACACAAAGCATGAAGGACTAAGTCACCTCATCGATCCTCCCAGCATAGGACAGGTTGATTTTCTGCCTTCTCTTTCACCATTCTATACCTTTTAATCTCATAATAAATATTCCCCTTCTGGTATGGAAATTTGTCCACTGTAGGGACATTTATGACTTGTCATCGATGTTGGACCAACGTAAACACATTACGAGCAAACACGTGCATCTCAGCCTCTTCACTCACAATAGTTTCTGACAGAAAGAATGACTCCAGGATGTTTCTGGTCCTGTGTGCCATATCCTGACAATGTAAGAAACAGGGTGTAGTGCCACTAACCCTTGATTTACATAGTGTTCATTATTTCACTGCTTAACTCAGCTCTGGGCAACCAGTGTAAATCCCATTTCTCTGTCTGAATCTTGGCTAAGGAATGGTAGGAGATGCTTCATTATTGCGTGTCTTCAAGTGGAAGAAGAGTATATTTTTAAAGTGGGATTTTGCAGATCATTAATCCACAGCCTAGATGTGAGCATTTAGCTCTTGACCTCCCCAGTGAGCAAGTTATTTACTGCATATGTGAAATGGCTATTCTTTATAGTTGTTTTCAAAAGACACTGCACATTTTAGAGACATTATGGAGCATTGTAGCAGCTTTCATGGTACCCAGTGGTTTGTATCCTTAATCCACCCTGAAAGATATACAGGGCACTTTAACCATGACTCATGCCAGTGTAATAGAATGATTATGTAATGCCCTTAACATGTGATGCATATTATTCCCATTATTTCTTGGATGCTTCAGTCTAATAACTCCACATGACATTAATACTGAGCAATTATCCAGGAGTATGTGAGCTGCATAACACTCACAAAAAATTTTCAAGCCTTATCAATACAGTTCTCATATCTATTCCATGTCCATCATTAGCACTAATAACTAGCCCAAAGTAAGCTTTTAGGATCAGCTTGAGCATTAGATACAAGTATTTATTGCATGTATAATTATAGTCTGCAATAAATTAACATGCTTTCATGAAATCAACTTTTAAAAGTGACTTTCTGGCAGTACTGATAGTAGACATGAACAGATAAAAGAGGGTGAATATTGATCTTTACAGACAGTGGAATTACCATGTAGGGTCAGCAGTGACTGCACCAGCCCAGTATCTGATCCATTGGTGTGGGCATTTAAGAAGGAAATAGAAAACTGGAAGCTGGGGGGGGATAAGGAATATCCAGCCCAGGATTAAATTTCCAGGGAAAGGAAATTCCAGGAGGAAATTTGTGCACATAAACATTAGCTCCAGGCTCCCCAAGAGCAATACCCTCTCACTTTTCACATGTCTTCAATTATGCCTTCCACATCTCCCTGTCTGTCAGTATTACACAGGCCCAGGACAGCTTTACTAGTGTTGTAATAAACCACCACACTACACAAATGACGCTTCACCACCTATCTCGAGACAGGGTGAATTAATGAGGATGTGATGATGAACAGAAGGTTCCCCCAAAACGATGCTCCCAGCCTAAGTTTCCATGGCTTAATCTGTGTTTTGGTTTAATAGGGAAGAGCTCCATGGTGGCATGTTGTTTTAGTGGTTGGAGTATGACATAAAGTAAAACCCATAAGTTCAAAGTGTCTGGCTGTTTACGGGAATCCCACCACCCGAGAACTGGCAGGAGTGTCCTGGATTACTCATATGCATTAACTCTTTGCATAAACATCTTCCTGTTGAGTGTGAGGTTGAGCTCTATATTCCCTGATAAAAAAAAACACAACCAAAAACAAAACAAAAACCAAATAAAAACAAAAACAAAAACAAAAAACACACACAAAAAACTCCAAAAAAACAAAAAACCAAAACAAAAACAAAACAAAAAAAAACCCAAAACAAACCATGTTCAGAAATAAACACAACATATGTCTGAATTATGGGCTTATTTAATAAAGAAAAAGATATATTTACACAAGGGCAACTCATCATGACATGCTTGTATTTCAAGCTAGCAAGTTCTCCTGTGAGGGGATCTGGGAGGAATAATTACTACAGGGCAGAGATTTAAATATTAGTGGGTGACAGCCCTTCAAGCAGCAAGAATGGCCATGTCAGCTACATGAGATGCAAGCTTGAGGATTCCTTGGTAACTTTTGCTCCACAGTGAGCTTGGAAGGCAAAGGAGCTGGCAGACACACTGGGTTTGTTGTTGTGCTGCTTCTGAGAGCCAAACTGGGAAAGAGATTTAATGCTCTAATGACAGAAACACCTACATCCCCCACATATACCATAATAGATTATTGGCATCTATTGAATGTCCATGATGTCAAATAAGTGTGAAGGAAAACAGACTACAGCTAAACAGAGGAAGGGAGCATGGAGACAAGAACACGTGACTGGTGGGTTTGGGCAGCACATTTAAAAGTAAGAATGGAAACAGAAACCCAACTATAATGGCACCATCCAGAGAATCTACTTAAAAGCAGCCCTGCAAGTCCACCACCCTTTAATGGTGGCAGTACCCAAAAGCATATTCATCAGTGCACTTGAAGAGGTCAGTCCTTGCTGAAGCAGACTCCCCTTTCTCCATGCCTCAGTTCCCACATCTCCAAGAAACTCAACTAGCAACACACATCCCTCTCCATGTGCCTGCCTGGCTTATATGAACTACCTGGACTCCAGCAGACAGCCAGGAGGTTCTACAGCAGCAAGATACCAACTGACACTCAAGGGGGTGAATATTCTTAAAAATTTGGCAAGACCATGATTAAACCCCTTGGCTCTAGCAACATGCTGAAAGTTGTTTAGCATCTCAAATGCTGGTCACATCATCTTCTGAGCATAACAGAATTCAAATAAAAAAAAAAAAGAATTAAAGTACAACTGGAAAAATAGCCTATAGTACTGTTGAGGCTAATAAGTATTATGTCTAACCTCCAGCTAGAAGCAAGATGACAGATAGGCCAGCAAGGCCAACTAAGATCTTTTTTTTTTTGGTATTGATTTAAAGCAGAGAAGCCACATTTGGTAGTTTATCAATTCCAGTGGAAACCAAGGATCATGGAACTAAAAGATATTAATCACTCTGGATTAGAGAACCCAAGGCTTCTATTAATTTTCTTGTCCAGTTTCGTTATCTTCTCAGATTCTCCTGTCATTTCTTTAAGACTTTCCTTGTAAATTCTGCATTTAAAGCTGTAAGAAGGCCATTAGAAGATGGCAGGAGTCCTGTACTTTTCTCGTAATGAATTCTCAAGTTACACCGGGTTTTCCTATGCCAAACAAACTGAAGCCACACACAATTATACTTCAGCTGCACTGAATAGACATTCTTCAGTAGGATCTTCTATTTTTAATTTAGCTACTGCAATAAACTGGCTAAGGATCCTGGGCTTTACAGCCCCTTGTTATTTTGTATAAAAATAAAACCTTAGGAACAACTGCAGTGTAAACACAGGCACGGTACATTATTCATGCAAATAATAATTTTGGGTTTGTTCTAATTGGGAATATAAGAGTTAGGGCACTCAAAGTGCTTGCTCTTCATCAAACCAGTTTGTGCAGCTTCTGCTCATCTTCCTCACATCACAGCTTCCCCAGGAAGCCCCATTCTCTTGGGGTGTTTACATGCATTGCAATAAAGGTGGTAGAGGTTGGCACATGGAACAGTCAGACTTTTTATTTCCCTCTCATGCAGAGTAAAAAAAAAACCTAGTGTGTCAGTCTAAGAAATCTAATCTGGGAAGCTGAATTCCTTCTCTCTTATTTGCAGGGGAAATGGGGGTCATTATTCCCTCCTGCCCAGGCAGCTTCTGCTCCAGGAAAAGACAGAGAATGGCTGATAGGGGTGAAATGGAATTTACCATCCATTACCCCCATCCAAAGGTGACTTCAATGGATTACAAGAATTACTTTTACAAGTTTCTAAAGACAACAGCAATTCTTGATCTTTCCTTACAGGAAGCATGATGAGCCACATCTTTGAAGCTCAGTAGATGTCCCGAGATGCTCTAGTGAACACTAGTTTAAACCTTAAGCATTCACCTAACTACCAGTGGATGAGTAGCACAATTCAACCCCAGAGATAAAAACCTTCCTTCATCAAACCCCTTAAGCTATTTGTTTCAGTTAAAATCCCCAAGATTTTCTCTCACAACAATATGATTTTTCCCTTCCCACTCACCCCCGTATTAACCAAGTCAACTCAGGTCATATTTTCAAGCTTCTTTCTACAATCATCAGAGCTGAAACTGAACTTCCTATCTCAATAAACACTTGACTGTAGTCCACTGATGCCAGACACATTCCCCTGGGTCTAAAGGTTTCAACTCACATTGACTTCACCTCCCTACCGTTCCATTTAATGCAAATACTGGTTTCACAATGTGGCACGTACTGCTTGGGCAGCCCTCTAAATTGAGAAAATGCTGGGTAAAAAAAAAAAAAAACACCAGGAATTATTGCTAGCTGTGTTCTTACATTTAAACTTTCATACCATTCCATTTGCAGGTTGTACTGTGTAAGGCAAAATCAACACGTTTTGTTATTTTTTACTGTAGTTTCGCAATTCGGTGGGTTATAATAAATAGTTTCTTGAGGGAGCCTCTGTTTGCAAGACAGAGTTCCCTATTCATCAGCCAAGCAATAGGCAACTTCTTAGCTTTGTTGTATTCTCCTATAGCCAGGAACATAACCCACTAGCAGTGTTCAGGCTGCTTATTTTCTATGAGAAATAGAGGGAGCCCAAACTAGTTACTATCTTATGTATGAGAGAAGGAAAATAGGGGATATGGGAAACATTTATTTGATTTTATATAAGTTTACACCTTTTAGCAAGAAGCTACTCACTACTAGTGCACTACAGTATGCCAAAATTATTCAGCAAAAGCTGATCTTTGGATTCCCTAAGCCCTATTTTAATTATTTTAAAGAAGTTCACACTGTCATTTGTTTCACTCGGTGCTGAATACTCTCCCCATTTATATACCTCCCCCAACCCGTCCACAAAGTGAGCATATAATATATTACAGGTTGATTTCCTTTGATATACCCACCACTTACCCAGGTCTCTGTAAACCCTTTTACCCTGCTCCCAAGCCATCTATTAAACAGCTCCCAGGCAGACCACGGAGCTGGGCAGCAGGATATCTTCGCAATAAGTCTTAAATTGAAAGCTCTGCTGCGTCTCCCCACTGTGAGGACCTGCTGAGATAGGCTTCTTTTAATATTGCCTTAATAGGCTCTTCAAACTCAGTTAATTAAGTTCAGGGTATCTAGACAGATTTTCATTGCCTGCAGAGACCATGTGTCTTGGCAAATGGGAGCCCACTCCTGCAACAGTTATTATCAATAGAGGTTTAGGGAAAGTGATTATAGCACTCGTGAGAAAATGTAATCACCTTCTATGATTTTGCTGGCTCAGCACATTGCTGATGGAGATCGTGTTCTGCCTGATCTCAGAAGGAACCCAAACCTGGAGCCACAGCCGATGATCCTGCTGGGGCTGATCATGATGCATGAAAAATGCATCTTCAAGGGCTGAGACCTGTGCAGACATATTGCCCCTGCTCCTCACAGACCTTAAAGGCAGGAGCTGCTGGGGTTGTTAATCACTCAATTAGGCCCTAATTATCAACACCCACTGCATCAAAAGGCCTCCCGTGGTCAGGGAAAGGTTGCAGCCATTCACTTTGACAGGTGATCCCTGCCCCGTGCACAATGCCCACACTGGGCTCGCTGGAGCCACTGGCTGCGGGGTCTGGAGGATCAAAGCCGGGGAAGCAGCTGATTGCAGACTGGCTGCACCGTGTTTCCTCTGTCTCAGCAAGATGCAGCGTGGTTTTATCGATTATTCACCCAGCGCCGGGGCTACAATGAAAGTCCTGGCCTGGGGGAACGGAGCAGGAGGGATGAGGAGTCTGCTCCCCTCCCCACTAACCAGGCAAAAAAGTCCCAGAGGTAAAACCAGACACCACAATTCACAGCCTCCAAAGTGACCTCTGCAGGTCGGATTCCTCTCTAATTATAATAATGTCACCAATATTGAAAACTGGCATTGGAGTGAGACTTCTCCTGCACTTGTGCTGCGCTGAATATAGCCCTGTTGCCGGGAAGAAGCTTGGTGAAGGCTGCTGTGTCTCTGCTAGCACAGATCTGTGCACAGACAAGCAGAAACAAAAGAAAATTCTGGACTGGGATTCGCCACTTTGAACAAGATACAAAGATAAACACCATCCCTTCAAACACTGCAAGTTAATGCTGAGAGTTGGGAGTACATACCTTTCCTTTCCCTCAGATGGAAATATATAGAAAATAATTGCTCCCTTCTTACTATTAAATACAATTTTTTGCACTTACTTTGCTTTTTTTTTTCTGTCCTTGAAATTCTTCAATGTAAAAAGCCCATTTAATAGCTCCTACATTTCCTGATAGGGCTAAAAGATCTTATTACCCATTGATCTGTATTAAATACAGTTTAATAACAGTCAGTCTGTAACGAGTCTTTAATCCATTTCTGATATTCAGCTTAAATGAATTAATTTTTTTCTTGTAAGTTGTGCTTTCATAGTGTATCAAAGCTCTTGGAGGGAAAACATCAGTGCATCACAACAATAATAGTGACCAGGTTGGAGGAAGAATGTTCTAACATTTACAAGAGCATAACTAGGCAATGGAAAACTGAGTCCAATAATCTGGCATTATAGGATGCTACAATAATACAATAATTCTCTCAGCCTTTCCAGTCCCAGTCTCATTTCCTGGGTTTTAACATGACTTTGGGTTATATAGGCATGCAGTGAGTCAGCCTGTATCAATTTTCCTAATCCTCACAAAATGTTGATAATTTGTTCAGCTGTTCTTTTTTAACAGAGTGACAGAACAAATGCGTAAGTACATTGTTAGGTTGGGTTTTTTCCTTACAGTTTCAAATTGGCATCCAGTTGAAAGCTTGTGACAGGGGGGTTTAATTCCCTCACCCATCATAAAGGCATCTGATAGCATATGTTTTATCCTCAATAACAGGATGAAGGTTGAGATGGAGAAAAAAAAGGAGTAGTCACCTGAGGGTTCCTTGAACTGGAATTCTGAAACTCCTGCCTGGCCTCAGTGCTCTGCCTGGGTATAGAAATTAGTCAGCACAGACCAGTATGTGTTGTTTCACACTTCTGACACTCATTTCCAAGGAGGCAAAATGTTGCAGATTAGAGGCATAACAGGACTCCAGCATTCCCAGGGAAGTGCTCAGGAATCCCCACTTCAATGCTCCTAAAAGTGTAGGGGAATAAAAATCCTCGATGGTTATGAAAGGACAATCCAGAGAGAGAAGCAGAACACTCCCAGCCCTGGATCCTCAGCCTCTGCACAGTTTTTTTGCCTGCATGATCTTGTGTTAGCTAAAGGCTTCACATGCAATCCCTGCTATCCTTTCCATATTTCATGCCTAGGTCTATAAGGAAACACTTTGTAAAAGTGACACATTATTCAAGAGTACTTAAAAGGTATTGTATATATAATTATATATATATGATTCTATGATTCTATATTTATAAGTCATATTTATAACCCTAATGCATAGTAGATTCCTACAGAGAAACTCCTAAGCTGGAAACCCTGCATTATGCTTGCAAAGCCTGAGAACAGTGCCCACCATTATCTCACAGATGCATCATACATTCTTTCACCACCTAGGATTAACTCTATTTAAAAATGACATTCGGGACAATCCTTGTAGCCAGTTACTTGTTTGCTTAATGTAGGACAGAAGATTTTACCTGCTGATTCCTTACTGCAGTTCTGCAAAATATTACAAAAAAAGCACTTCACGTTCTTCCAAGAGTCCTACGATTATGTGTTTATGTGACAGAGTAATGAGTGGAGAGGTGTTGGTGGGGTTCAAGGATGAAGAGGTTTCATGTAATTAATTTTTTTTTCTTCTAAAGATGTATGCTTGACATTTTTGGACCATTAACAAAATAAATTTACAGAAGTGCCAAAACTGTTTCAAAGGGGAAGAAGACTCAGTCCAAGTCGCTGATTGTCTTTCAGATCTAACCAACCCTCAACTTTTATCACCTATGCACTCAGGTGCCTGTGCTTCTAACAGCTCTGCTCACCACCAGGACTCTTAAAAACCTCAGCTCTACTCACTCCCTACCTTTAAGAAATAAGCTCTACCACTTTAAGAAATAAAAAAAGACCTCCATGTACATCTATCAGGAGAAGTACAGAGGATATATCTTAAAAAAAAGTATTTTGCTTTAATTTATGTCACTCAAGGAACTGGTGCACTTTTATAGTCTCAGACTACAGAACAGATATCCAGTCCTGAATTCAGGAATGTGACTTTGGGAAGACCCCTTACAGATACAAAGGACAACTTTCACCATGGCATTCTTAAAATCCTGGGACCCTCTAAGTGGAGCACAGCAATCCTGTCAACTTGAGAGACGCCAAGATACTTTCCTTAGTGGCCATAACTTCACGTGCTGTCGGGGCAGTTGTGTGCAGGTCACCAGCTACATTCTCCCACCTGATTGTACATGTTTTGCACTGGTACCAGACTGCAGTCATGGTGCCTGGAGGTATAAAATCAAGACCTGATGATACTTGATTGTCCAAACTCCTACACATTTAATGGAGTCCCCTACACATTTAATGGAGTCCTCTACACATTTAATGGAGTCCTCTATACATGTTATGGAGTAAAAATGAATTAAAGCCTCCACATCTCTCCTTTCATAGCTCAGTATATCACAGAAAACAATCTGCAGAAAGCAGATCTATAGTGACTAAGCTTCTCATTAACCAGCTACAGGAACCTCGGCTCCCCACTGCCCAGGACAGCAGGGCTATAAAAAGTTCTTGTGAAAACAAGTTACGTACATTATTTTGAAAACAGGTCCCTGGGAGCTGTGTGTAGAAAGTTCTCTGCCTCCTTGCCATGATGGTCTCCAGTGAAAGGGCCACTGCTGTTTGCTTTTCTCTAGGTAAAAGCAGAACAAAGTGCTTGGCTATCAGGAGGATGATCCCATTTTCAATGGCCTGGAATCAGGATGGGTTTTGCTCTATGCCGAAAGCTTCTTTCAAACAAAAGCATTTTACTGAACTCTGCAGTGAGAAGAGTCACTGCAAATTTCAGGATATAAAGAACACACTGGGAATTAAGGAAATTGCACATATTACTGGAATGTCATCTTACAAATGGTGTAAACCACAACACACATACTGAGTACTAATCACTCAGGGAGAGGAGCAGTCAACTTGCTGCTACCTGCCTGACCACAGCTCCAGTTTGCCCCACTCCAGTCTTCATCTCACCATCCTGTCCACACCTTGTAGATCTGGAGTGAAATTCTTGGGGATCAGCAACTGTTGCGTTTTCTTTATGTTTAGAACATAGGGAAGAACTGGGTTCCTGCTCCTTCCATGGATTGTAGTTGTTTCTAGAATAAAATAAACTGAAGCAGGACAGTATCTTAAAGCAAATTCTGTCTATAATTGGCTCAAGTGATGAAACCTTTGCTTTGCATCAGCTCACAGAATCAGGAGTGCTTGTGTCCCTCAAAGCCCTGTGCTCAACAAGGCCTTTCCCTCAAGTGAGCAGGGTCAGTGTCCCAGCACCACACCTCGGTTACAACTGACCACAACGAGTTTGCAGCAGAGCTTTTGAATGTCTTCAGAAAGACTAAACATGCTCCTCCATCCTAGTTAAGACTGCTCCAAAGATGTAATGTGCTTCTGTAGACACATGTATGATGTAATTAACTGAAAGCACAAGATGTGACAGAGGAGGACTCATGGGGTAACCAACGAGCCAGGAAATAGATGGGAGCAAGACAGGGGCTCTCCCTACAGATGGGACTGAAAGGCTGAGGAACAGCTTGGGCCACAGACACAGCGAGGAGGACTTGGATTCAAACACTAACTCTTGACTCACAGACTGAGCCAGGGAAAAAGTAGTACGTGATTAGAGAATGACTAACTCTGGTCTCTGCTGAGCTCTGTGGCTTGGACACTTTGCTAAAGATTTTGTTGTAAGCTGACATTTTTCGCTCTGATTAATCCTTTCCAGTCCCCGGTCTCAGCTGACTCGGCTGAGCCCATTGGAAGCCATTGTTCGGCTCTCTGAACTTTATCTCTTTTCAGTGCTTAAATAGAAGACCCCTTCTCCCCCCACCTCATCCTTCTTGCTAAAAGCCTGTTTGTAAGAGCCATAATGAAACTCCAGGTGGCCTGGTGATTTTGAAGTAATCCCCTCAGGGATTTGAAGCACTTGGTTATGCCTCATGCATTGTAACAACCCATGGATGTGATTTTCCTCTCTTTCTTTCCGCTGTGTTGTGTGATTTAATAAGTGCAGGGCATTAGATGCTAAAGGAATACTTGGGGAAAAAAAAAAAGTAAATTAAAAAATCAAAACAATCCCTGGAAACACAAGACTGTGGCGTGTGCATATGGAGAGTATATTCAGTGGTTCCCCACTGACCATTATACTATATCCTGAGCCAATCTCCAAGGAGGAGAACAGCAGATATCTCTAGAGCAAAGTCCTGAGTGTAGCTCCCACAGCCAGGCACCCTATCAGAGGTACATCTGGTCCCAATTGTTCTTCCTTTCTGTCATGGACTGAAACATCACCCAGGCTATGCTGCCAAGTTCGAGTACCTTTGAGCTTGGGAAACAGTGAGAGCCAGGTCTGAAACATTTCACCTGGGCCCCCTCTCTGAAAAAAACAACAGAAGAGGAACAGAGTGAAATGAGTTTTCAAGGATGAAGGGGGGAAAAAAAGGGGGTTTCAGTGTATTTGATGAGTTTCCAGAGGTCTGTTTGCCACATGTGTAAAAGGCCAACTCAGGCACAACAGATGGGAAAAGCTTGGAAAGGCAACTCCGAGATTACAGGGCTCAGGATGCCACTGGGCTGGACACTTTCAGCTACTCATCTCCTAACCTCTGCTCTGGCACCAGAACCTGTTCAGCTTTAGATTACAGGTGGGAAAGGTGGTGGAGAGTTCTGCTAAAGACTCCTGACATCAGTCTTTACATTAGTGAGAGCCTGCCTCAGTTTATGAAGTTATTTTGGATAACTCCATAGATTAGTGTGTAATGTTAATGCTGTTATCAGAACAAAAATATGAGACCTAAAACCAGGGTGCAACTAAAGAGAGGCTTAATTATTAACTCTTAATTACCAGAGTGAAATAGGACTTACACCCTACAACTCACAGTCATGAGCTGTCTCCCTTTAAACATCTGGTGCCAGTCACTGTCAGACCTGGGCTACCAGTCTGAGGGGATTACACATCTAATTCATTACAGTCATCCTCATCTTCCTCGTGGTGCGTTCCTGGGGTGCAGAGCATTGTGCTCGATTGGTTCCACCAGAAAGGAATTTTCATGGGAGAGCCAGAATGAATAAATTACCAGCAAATTGCTATTGGCAGGGTGAGATCAGGACCAAGAAGGAGAGAAGGACCTGGAGAAAGGGAAGGAAAGAGAGAAAGGAAGAAAGCATCTTTGGTGTGTATTGAATTGCTTGCCTAATTTTTGTTTGAGACTCCCAATCTGGGGCAGCAGCTGCTCCGATGATGTATTACAAACGACTTATTGCTGTAATGCATCATGAAGCTCCATTGCCCTGATGACATGTTACCATAATACATCATCAGAGCATTGCCCAGCAGGAACAGGAGTCCTGGCAACCAAACAGCTCCATAAATTTTAGAACAGTCGCCCCCAAAAATTGTTGTGAATTTCTTTTCTGCTCTATTAAAGATTTAAGCTTTGAAAAGTGTGGGCCAGAGCAGGCACTCATTAAACAGGCTCCGATGGTTTCATAAGTCCCCATAGTCATTAAATGTTTTAATATAAGAGATTAACTATTGCTATTGTTGCTTGGCAAGAATATATTATCTTTAAACACTTTTTTATGCCCTCCTGGTAGTGAGTGAGGAACTCAAGCTTGCATGTGAGGAGGACTCTGGCTGTGGAGCTGGAGAGAAGCATGGCTCTCCTTTGTTAAAGTGTGCAGGTATGAGCACTGCAGCTGCACTGGGGTGACTCTGCTCCTCTCAGATCCATTGCACACTCCAGAGACCAGCAGAGCTAGTGCTAGGGCCACAGTTGCAGACTATTTGTGTGGCTTCCACCTAAGGCAAGTAGGAACCACGGATGCTCAGCCCTTCTGGAAGTTAAACCCAAAAAACTCACAGGCTGTATTGAACATAATAATGAAAACACGAGGTGGATTCAGTTTAGCAACTCAAAGAAGTTCTCTGCAGACTAAATCTAGAGTTGCAACCCAAGAAGTACCATATTTGGGTGAGCCAACCCTAACAACTGACAGCTCCGGAGGTTTCTCCAATGCCAGGCACCTCGGGAGTCCTGCTGGTGAAGGACACCAGGGCAACATGACCACCTCAAGTCAAGGGCATGGACATCATGTTGTCCAGGAAGATGGTGGAGAAGGGAGGCTGCACTCTGTGCCCACCTTCTCTTCCCATCGCTGAGACCCAAGCAAGCTGCTCCAAGGACGCCGGTGATGTGCCTGCTGTCACTGCAGGCTAACCACAGCCTTGGAAATGTAACTCCTCGAAGGACAGCTTAGTAATCAGATATCACTGGATATCTTAGATAATACTACATGAGCTCAGAGAAGGGCAGGTGCAAAGGGAAGGGACAAGCTGAAAATCAGGGCTTTATTTTTCCCAGCACAGCAATCAGATCGGGTTAAGGCACGATGAAGGTTTGTGAGACAGACATTCGTCGAGATGTTGGTGTTACAATTACGTGTTGTTTCTCCTTGTGCTCACTGTGTTATAGAGAAAAGCTGACTTTTCCATTCAGACAGCAGAACATTGATTCAGGAGCAAGAATTAATTAAAAAAAAAAAGAGAAAAATAGTAAAAGAGCTGAGCAATTTTACCTGTATTTAGGTTATGTGTCAAACATGAACATTCCCTTCACACAAACTAATGGGAAAGTTCTCCATAGTTTTCCATAGAAAGCCCCAAGGAGGGATTCCGAGGATGCAGGTACCCCTGAGCTTTTGGTGCCTCTCTCAAGCAGCTGCTGGAAACTTGGGAAGGGCACTGCCAGCAATTTCTTAGAAACCCATTTCACAGGACAGTATCAGCAAGTTGGATTTGTCTTGGAAATGCCACCGTCGCTCGGGCTGGGTGGTGCTGCCTGCTATTTTGTAGTTATTTTTGATCCAAGATTAAGTGTCTTTTTATTTTGTTGAAATGGATTTTAATTGAATGCGCTGCTCTGCTGCACCAAATGAACATAGTTTGGTGTTTTTCTTTCCCAAATCCTACGGGAATGTGCCCCTAGACCAACATTAGACTGTTTTGTTTTGGGTTTGGGGTGGTTTTTTTTTCTTCCCCCTTGGTCAAAAGATCCAGTGTGTGCTAATTCTGTCGTACTCTCTCTCACTCAATCACTCATATTCAGTGCCCCCTAAAGAAACATTGCAGAAGCCAGAAGGCTAAGAAATTACCCAAATGAACTGCCTGTGCTTCACCCTCACGTATCACATACTGAATTGTTGCCACCTCGCTGGTAAAATTAGCCACGTGTTTCACAGCGTTACCTGTACTGATCAAAAAACAGAGAAGGCGCTGTGCTACCCTATGGCAGGTCAAAAGACGACCCAAAATTGGTACCAACTGGTGCTTGAGGACCTAACAGAAGGACAGGCATCTTGCAGGATTTTATTAAATAATCTTTGAAATCAAATTTTCAGAGGTTTGTGGTGAGATGTGATGGGTACGGTTCCTCCATACAGAAGGGTATCTGAATACAGGCATAATTTAAAGACAAAAGCAGTTCTAAGTTGGAAAGGAACCCAATGATTTTATGGCTTTGTAAATGCAGGTCTTTACTTAACTGTCCTGAAGTGTTGGATGGTTTAACAAATAATTTATTTGATTGAAAAATGCAGTTTTGTGGTGATCTTTCTTTAATGGAACAATTTATTTATAAGAAAGCTTCTCAATCTTTCATTGTTAAAAAAATCTGCTTCAAAGTTTGCCTTCATTTTTAAACATTATTTGTAAAAAGAAAGGTTAAATCAGAGAAAAAGAAAGTAGTTTTTCCTGACTCCTGTTTCTATTCTGCCTCACTGTGAAATCCAAAGGCATTCACTTCAGTTCGACCCATGTCATAACAATAACAAAAAAATTAGTTCAGCCATTGGGCTGAAAAATCAAATTTTCATACAACCTCATGTGTAAAACATATTTCTCCTGCCTCAGTTAATGACAGCTGATGACTGTTGTATCTGTTACCTTGGGGGAAATTCTTTTCACTCTAAAACCAGCAGAAGGCAATGAGGAGCCTGGAGCAGCCTGGACTGTTGGAAGGGTGCAGGAGGATGTTTGCTGGTTATTGGGGCAAGCACCAAACCCAATTTTCCTCCTGCTGCAGCCAGTTTATCATGCTCTGGAATACAATGGCAACAGAAATTTTGCATGGGGACAGACCTCCTAAAGTCAGGTCTAAATGTTGTTTCTGGGGACAGACCTCCTAAAGTCAGGTCCAAATGTTGTTTCTAAGGCCACGATGCCTTTGTTTTCCTTATGTTGCCTGAATTACAAAGCGCCACCACCAGCAAATACAATTTGCACATATAACCTAGAATATTTTTACAATAACAAAAGCAGAATAATGAACTGATACACTATCAAAACTCTAAATTTCATGAATACAGGCAATGCAAAGTGTGGTAAAGCCAGGAGAGCCCTGGCTCTTCGTGTGCCTCTAGTCTCCTGAATCCAGCTCTTTTTCCCACCAATATTCACCTGCCGCTGACGTGCCGCGTTGGACCCCGCCACATCCCTGGTTTTGTGTCTATTATCCAAGGGTGTAAGATGACCTGGGACTTAGCATGAAGCTTCTGTATTTTGAAAGTTGCATGAGTTATCTGAGCTTCAGTCTATCCCTGAGTAGACACGATACACTGAGGCTGCATCTGCCAGCCTCGGTGCAAAGCAGCCCCTAATTCCAATCAGAGCCGCAAAAGCTGCAGCATCCCGTGGGGACACCGACTTGCCATCCTGCTGTTACAGCGGAACAGCATCTTTGCTCTGGGAACACGTGGAACAGCTTGTAGTATTTCACCAAATCTAGTTGCTTTTATCAGAGTTTGACCTGTATCACAGTACTCTGGAGACCAAGCTGGAATGAAAACAATCCTCAGCGAGGTGATGAAGACAGCACATGAAAAAAGAGAGTGAAAGCTCACAAGGTAGACAAGGGGAGGAATTGAGGTGCAGCAAGTGCAGCAATGTGCATCCTCATGCAGGTGATGCTGCAGCAGCAGAGCCAGAAACCACAGGCTTGAGGGCTCCTGAGCTTTCACTCATGTCCAGACACTGTCTTTGAGTCTAATCAACAGCTTCTTTGCCGGAGCGTGCGAATCCGCAGCCAAAGCCTGTTGCGTCACCGGAGCAAGAGAAAAAAAACCTCCACCCTTTCAGTTCCCCAGCCTTCTGCAGCCCAATTTATGTCCAATTTGCAGACTTTCAACATAGCAGCCTCACAGTTCATAAAATCAAACTCAGCCAGGGCTAAGTCTCTGGGTAATGGATTTAGGATCACTCGAGGTGTTACCGGCAGTTCATGATGGGTAACCTTCTTGTTAACTAAAGTCCCTTTTGCTAAATGAGTTCCAGGTTTAACTCCCCCCAGCATTCACTCTCCTTTTTTTCCCCCTTTTTTTTCCTCTTTTTTTGGCAACACTGTTCTGGATGGGAAGGGAGGTGGAGAGGAGGTGCCACAGGACTTTTTATTAGCCTGCGCGTGGAGGCCTTTTCATTGCGAGGGCTACGGGGAGCAGAGACAGAGGGAGAGAAGGGGAGGGGGGGGGGGAAAGGTGGGATAAGTTGGTCTTTGTGTAAGGGGAAGGTGCTGAAAGGAAGGCTGTGTGCTGGGGCCGGGGGATCAGCCCTCTGGCTCCGCTTGTCTACACAGGGACTATGGAGACAGCCGCCTGCGTAGACCGGTGCTTTTCGGTTTCCGCAGGTAACTGCAAGCGCTGTGGGGAACACGGCCAAGGAGAGAAAACCACAGATTGCACATGGGGAGGAAAAGTCAGACCCTCTCCAGCACAGCCAGGGTCCTGGGGGCTGGCAGCACTGCCATCGACCCCGTCCTCAGAGCAGGGAAAGGCTCCCATCAGCCATGGGCCACTGAACGGAGGTTCCGTAGATATCATCTGTGTATTTATCTTCTCCTAATGCTGGGTGTTCCAGCTGAGAAGCCACACTATTTATCTGGCAGAGATTAACTGCTGATCATGTTGCAGGAAGGGGATGCATCACTTCCAAGTGCTACTGAGCTTGGGGAAGGACCCTCCCGGCATGCAAAGCAAGCAGTTTGGGATATTTCTGCTGCCTTAGGTTGTCCTCTCCACCTAACTGGTTTGCAGACCTTGAGTAAACATTATCAGAAAGCTGGCAGCGAATTTGCTTTCTTTCTCACTTCTTTCCTGTCCTGCTCCCCTCTCCCATTCAGAGAGCTGGGCAGGCAGCAGGGCTCATGCACACCTCCATCCACCATCACCTCCTTTTTAATTTCTTATTTTCTTTTTTTCCTATTCCTCAGACACTTCAAGGAGTTCTAGAATCTTCAGCACACATTTGCAGTGCCCACAGGAGCCAGATCTGGGATCAGACACTGCAGGTGGAACCAGGGCTGCAGCGATGCACCCAGTTGTGTGTGGAGGGGGCATAAACCAGTACTCAGCATCTGTGGTGGGCTCTTGCATCATGGAAATCAGTCACAGTCCCATGAATTGCTGCTAAGGATATTTCCATGTGATTTTAGTCAAGCATGTCTGACAAAAAAGCTCTTATATACAGAGGGAGGAAGAGAGCACATAAAAGCAGCTCCTCATGACAGTGGCCTTCCTACTCATTTATTATCATCTATCCTCAGATGATTTCTCATCCTTCTTTTTCTCCTTGTCTTTGATTTCTATTTTCTTTTGCTTCCACACAACTCATTCTCCCCCTTGGACAGCATTTCTGACAAAAAACTAAAAAATGCAGCGGTTGTGTTTGGTTTTGTTTTTGACTAAAGAAACCACTTTGTCATTTCTCTTCAGATGACTACTGCTTCCAAACATTTACCTTTCAAGTGTTTTCTTTTGTTGAAAAAATAATCACCCCAGGAGCTCTGTGCCTTCCTTGGAGGAAGGCTGTGGCTCCCTCCAAGGGCTTCTCCCCAAGGCAGGGTAGGTCAACGCTAACAAGGACAGTCAGAAGAAAGTGTTTCTCAATGGGAAAATGCCATTTGACTGAGGTCCAACCCATCTGCAGTTCTGGATCTCAGGGGTGAGGAGAGGAGGAGGAGCAAGGACCCTCATTCAAAATACGTCTGAGGTGAAACAGTATTTCAGAGGAGTCGAATGCCCCATTTCCTCATCTTAATATTAAAGGAAAAAACCCCAAAACAGGTCCTATTTTCTAGTTTAAAGCAGTACTTTTTGTTTCAAATCCAAACCAACACTATCATTGACTGAAGGGCCCCAAAAGATCACCACAACATGAACCCAGTGGTGTAAGATACTGTAAAGTGTTTGCAGCCTAAATTTAGCACAGCCAACAATCCTTCTAATGGCTGTATTTCACCTTCTGGCTGCTATAAAATTAGCCCAGTAGTGATTTATCCAAGATACCAAATAAAAATCCACTTGATGATCTAGATTCTTTACCTCAGGAGAATATTTTCTTTCCTTTCTGCAGATACCAGCCAACACTGCATAATCACAGTCTACGAGAAGCCTGAAACTATAAATGGAACATTATAGTAATTCAAGTGGAGAACTCTCTTCCACTCCATTTCATTGCTATTTGTTTTGAGTAACTTATATTGTCATCTGAGCCTTTTTTCCTCTTGGAAGGGTGCAGCTCTGCACACTGTGGTTCTGCCAGCTGCCTGCATTAGCTCACCGAGTGCACTCCCTGTAGCCCAGCCGGGTATTGTCTTTCAAATTAAACAAATAATTTTATTTTTAAAAGAAAGAGAAAGAAGAAGAAGAAGAAAACACCAGCCTGCTGCCTCAAGTCCCTGTAGCTCTGCTGGCTTTTGTGCCCAAGTCAGTGGCGGTCACACACTCTGTACATGCGATTGCCGGGGTTTGTTCCCCAGCAGTAGCAATGAATCATCTCTTACTAAAGTGCCACATTTAAAAAAATCAAGTGGTTTGGGTTTTTTTTTAAGCAAACTAATGAATATTAATTTCAATCTGCTTTACTTCTGGGGAACCATGACAGACAGGCTTCACTAACGATACTGCAAAGGGGATTTAATTGGGATGAATTCTGGTGAAGGTGATAGGAATTCCCAGTTTGGATCAAACCAGTGTCCACCCTCTCAGCATCTCCTGGTCAAACCATGAGAAAGCAAAGGATGCCACAGAGACACCAAGTATGGAGACCATGGGTGCAAGGTTGTCTAGATCCTTCTGAGTCAGACAGATACTCCAGGTTATGAGAGTATAAGAACCCAAATACTAAATATATGCATAAGCATGTGAGAATGTATATGGATGCATTAAGAAATCATTGTTCACAAGGACAAAAACGATACCAACAGCTGATTATTAGTTCTGGTTTTACCACTTCAGATTTGATTGCAGTGAAATTCCAAGAATATAAAACTAATCTTCAAATTCAGCTAAGATTTCAATTTTGACTCTTTCTCTCTCACTTTTAAAAACTGCAAATAATTAATTTGAGCCAGGATAGAGAACTTTTGAAAGCCAAAGCAATATTAAAATAAAAACACAGTTTCATGTTATGTGAGTATCATTATCCATTGATTAACGTCTGATCTTTCAAAACATAACACGTTATAGTTATTCACTTTAAATGTTAACTACTGTTAACTGGTAGGCATGGTGGCTGCTTTTTAAATAACTTAATTGCTTTTCAAAACATTTGTGGTGAGAAGGAAACTCCAAATGTACAGGACAAAGCTCTATTCATATTAATAGCAGGCAGCACTGTCACAGACACGCGATGCAACATGGCCTGGGGGATTTATTGAAGGACTACAAGATACAGAGTTTTAATCCTGCATCCTTCTATGGTTCTTTATCCTACTCTCATCCTCATTGTTTCTCAGTCTCTCAAACTATAAAGGAAAGATAATAAAACTGACAAACCCAGCCTAGTTCTTTAAAACCAATTTGTGCTTTACGTTGTTTAGAAAATTTCTGTCCTGTGTTCTTGTTCATACAAGTAATATTTTCAATTACTAGATGATTTCTGTAAGTGACACCAGAATACAACAAAAAATTCCAGGGAAAATAATTGTCCTTTCAAGCAGAGCAGTTGGAAGTCCCTAGGATCTGGGAAATGAGGAGGAACTGCATTAATTTTCAGGGCATAGCTGACTATTTGTAGATGAAAATGGGTTTTTGATTCTCTGGAAATGCCATTCAGAGAATAGAAGTTTTTTCAATGAAGAGTCTTTGATTTGGCAATGTGCCTGCTGTAATTCAAGCTGCAAGTGTACACAGAAATGGCATGGGCACCAAACTAAAACCAAATTCCTTCTTTATAACAGCATCAAGCAAAACTTCCTTTCTTTCAACTGCAGTGACCAGAATTAGGAAGCATTATTTTTCCTCTAGCTCAGACACTACAGCAACATTTGCTTTTCTCTATTTTTTGTTTTTACAATATCCATGCAGTCCCATTTGCCAGGTACACCATCACACTTTCCGTTCCTTTCAATGGAAGACGGAAGGAGAAGTGATGCTGCTTGTAAACCTTCTTTCCATCTATCTTGTTTTGTGTCCCTTTACTTTAGGACACCAGTAAAACTTCACCACATAACCAACTTTTAATTTAGACCTCCTGGCAAATGCAGCCTAATAATAGCTTCAAAACAACTAAGTTCAGAAAGCACAGACTGTCTTGATACTAAACAATTGAAAATAACTCTTTTCCCTCTAATTATAAAAAGAAAAGCAGCTGAAAATGTGGCACAGTCATTAGCAACTAACCGAAATTTCCATGCATGGCCTCCCAGAATTCAGCCAGAGTACAAGTAAGCTACAAATCACCAGAGCCTTTGTTTTACAAGGCGAAAAAGCTAACCAAAGTTTTACAAAACCAAAACCATCTCAGAGGTCTTTGGAGTTTGAAAGCCAAAGAGGAAGCCTGGACATATATGGGGAAGGTCACCTTCAACCACCTAAAAAAACAAGTGAAAAAATATTCTAGGAAAATGCTGAAGGAAGTCTGAGGGGTAAAGGATGGGATGGCTTTTTTATCATGACCAAAATATTTTGCTAAAACTCAATGTAGAGATGAAAGACATCTTAAGGATCTGTTTGGGTGTTTTCATCTTTTACTCCAAAATTTTGGGTTTTTTTTCCTTCATCGTTATTTGAACTATTTATCTATGTGTGAGTCAGTTGGAGAGATCACAAACAGTGCAACTTTGGATCTAATCTCAATGTGCTTATAGGAAGAGCCCACTGGAAAACTCTGGAAGATCCTGGGAAATCAGGGGTCTTTAGGGGCATGCTTCCAGTGAAAGCCCCCAGATAACCTTTACACATGTCCATACCCCAGCCTGATGTACTTTTCCACACACCCTCCCTGAATCCCATGGCCAGGTCCAGGGCAGGTGGGATGGGGACAGATGCCCAGGCGATGGTCTCAGCA
Organism: Heliornis fulica; assembly: GCA_013399135.1. Lineage (NCBI taxonomy): Eukaryota > Metazoa > Chordata > Aves > Gruiformes > Heliornithidae > Heliornis > Heliornis fulica. The sequence continues at coordinate 568,526 of VXBZ01006903.1, read as the reverse complement.
AACATTCATTTTCAGCAACTCCAGCAGTCAGGAAAGAATCTTGACAAAACAAATGACTTGCCATAAACATGTCTGAGGAAATTAAGATGCTTCAACTGATCTGCTTTAATAAAATTACGCAGCCAGCTCGGTTTCCAAAGTTAGTCACTGTATTTTCTGCATCACGCCATGCAATTAATCCTTCCTAAAATAAACGGACTGATTAAAATTCCATTATCCTGACAGTTCACAATAAACCATGGGACCAATGATCCCCTTTCTTTTTAACCATTTAAGCCATTATAATTAATTCTGGATTTATGTCATTTGCTGGTAAATGTTACGATCACCTTACTAACTACTTAAACAATTTCAAACAGTTGCACTCCTTCTCAAACATGTAAGCAACGGACAATAATTGAACTATTTAACCTGATTCACATTTCATGATGTTTCCTTTATACACAAAGCTCGGTATTGAGCTGCTTGGGTGTCGTTTGTTTGCCTGTTTTTTCAGTTTCTAATTAAATACTCATTAAAAAAATAAAATTAACACTTCAGAAAAAGACAGGGAAGTGTCTGAATTTACCTTCCTGATTATTTGGTCTCATATTCGATTTGTGAGTGAAAAGAGACCTCCTGAAAAACATTCTTTTGTATTATTATGATTTCAACCATACTAAAAAAAGCCAATATTTTTCTTACCGAATTTTCAGCAATTCACTTTTGCCCAAAGCCAACCTTCCTTGATGTGCCCTGTGTTTTAGGATGACAACTGCTACACTCATAAAAACACACAACCATTTTTTCTCAGTGGAATCAGGTTTTGATCAAAGGGTTCTAGCTTTTACAGCAAGCACACTGTGGAAATGAAACCAATCCTACAATCGAGCTTAGTCCAGATAAAGGTATTTGAGATTTCCTTTGCCCTCCCTCTACTGTGCCTCCTGGCAGCTCCATGTGAGCATTGGGACATTCTGCCTGAACAAATCCCAGAAGTTGTGCTACACACTTATTAATTTATTCCTCCATTTATTAATTTTTACGATTTTAAAAGTTTGTATCATCTCTGCTACCCTTGTTCACCCTTTTACAGTTTGAGTTTTAGGGTTCTACATGATAAAGTGTTATGTTACATCCTCCTGGCTTGTTGGGATGGCACTTGGCCATCACATCTCCCATGCACCTCTTCTCCAGCTCCTAGTAACCTCCTGGATCTCAGAGCAATGCTGTCACACCAAACACAAGGCATGGGCAAGCTGTTGACCCTTCCTAGCCTGGCTGTAGGATTGAGGGGCTGCAAGGTTTCTTCCTGCCCCAATCTGTGGCCAAACCCACAAGAGATGTTGTTCTATATACCATAATAATCATACAAAATGTCACAGATCAGCTGGATTGGAGGGGTTGTATTTACTAAATCAACCACTCCCTTCCCTGTATTTTGCAGGTACTTTTCCTTTCTTATACTACAATTTACAAATAAAACCCAAATAAAAAATGATGTGATACAATGCTAATAACATTTTCACCTGATTTGTCTTGGTTTTGGAAAAGAATATAAAACATTAGCTCTTCAAAATCTGTGATTACAAACAGAGATGTAATCTCTGCATTTTTTAGAAGGTGGAAAATCCATTTTCTAACCAGCCCTACTTACAACTGGGTAGATGGGTTGCTTATCCAAACTAACACTGACCTTCAAAAATGTTTGGGTTGATGTCAGTGTTTGGGCTGAGGTTTGGTTTGGCCAGTTCTTATTTTTCCATCGCAATTTACCCATCCCTAGAAAAGATGCAGCTCTGAGATGGAATAAAAGAAGAACGCTAAACACACATAAGCCAAACTGATCTACTATTTAATGCAAATAGTTAAGAAAAAAACATTTTTCCCTCATCTTTATCTGACCAATTGCACTCAGAGCTTATTAGCTGATCACATTATGAGAGCCATCAGCCATAACAGCATTGCCCGATGAAAGGGAGGAAAGAAAACAGATTTATTAAACAGCTAAACTTTGTTTACATTGATAAATGAGCCTTTCTAGAGATCTCAAAGTTCATTAAAAACCCCTTTTTTAGCAGCTATGTAGCTAGCCAGCTGCAGAAGCCTCCTGGGATCTCCCCAGTGTCATTCTCAGAAACCTTCCTTCTAAGTTTCTCCCGAGGTCTCCCGAGCTGTACCCAGGTGTTGAGATTTAAGGATGTGCTATTCCTCACATCAGCTGCACAGGATGGACTCTCGCCCATACTGTCAGCACCCTGTGAACAAGAAAAGGCCTTCTTTGTGCGCTCTCTCAAGGCCCTGCACTGTGGCTATCTCATTCTGTTTCGAATTAACATTGGTGGTGATTTCCGCTGGCTTTGCTTTGTAGAAAGACCTCTATGTTCTGCAGCCGCTCTCCAATTGCAGGGCGCCATGGGAGGCTGCAGGCAGATGCAAATTGTGTTGTCTCAGTTTGCTCCCGTGGTTTTGCTTTCCTAGGAGGCTGAGGAGCGAAGAGGTTGGGATTCGGCCATTAGCAGCCATAGAGGAGAAAAAGAAAGGAAAATCGGGGTTTAATGTAAAGCACAAGCTTTGCACGAGGTGCTTTGTGCTGGAGACTGTAATGTTGACTGTGAAAGTTCTGTCTTCCCTTGGCCACCACGTCATGATGAAAGGGTTGAGCATGTTCATCAGCATAGCCACAGAAATCACAAAAGGTGAGGCTAAAATGCATCAGAACATGCAGCACAGGAGGCTAAAGCATCCAAAGAGCTGCAGTGAGGACTGGATGGGATTGGATCACAACCTAGGTGTGAAATGAATTTCAATCCTATGTGGAGTGCTTAGGAAACCAGTTCCTCTGTGGCTGCTCTGATCTTGGTGGTCTCGTGTCCTCCAACTACTGGAGAACATGCAGACCAAGTGGCAGCAACTGGCAATGACTGCCAACTCTCTTTGGCTGCGCTTTCCTACACGCCTAACAAGATCACAGACAATATCCATAGGTCTCTGCAAACTTGCAGTGGTGATTAATACTTGTTTGTGATTAATTGCATGTTTATTCCAAGGAGTGACTCACAGGAAAGTTTATATGATCCTTTGCTAGATTTTATTACTTCACAGCACGCTGCACTGTAGATACATCATGAGATACGGAACAAAGCCAGAGTCTGAGCTGCACTCCCAATGCCATGCCCTGATCCCAGCCACAGAAATCCTCTCCCAGTCTAGATCAGGCTCATGGGGTGCAAATCACCTCATGGTGGTTGAGTTGACAGTGCAAAAGTCTTGGAAATATAGGGTAATATGTATAGGGTAGTGTATATGTATATGTATATGTATGTCTATATGTTAAAAGTGAAGGTCATTGTACCCAAATTGTGCCCACAGTCCCAGAACAGATGGGTGTTTTTGCAAAAGCAGACAGCAGAACTAACTTGTTGATGCCATACTTTAACCAGCAGTATCCAAATTCAACAGAAGGGTGGTGAAAATATCTCTTCAGATTTATTTGTTTGTTTGCATTAAACAAAAAATTGTCCTTTTTCCCCCCCAATAACCCAACAAACAAACCCAAAATGGGATCAAGTTGCCAACGTGCTCCAGTTTGGCCTTGAAGATTTTCTCTCTCAGGATGGTTGTGTGACTAAATACCTGAGGCAAACTTTGCGTGTCGCGTATTTTTCAGGCTTGCACCCGACAGCTGGGTGGAACTGTAAGCACCGAGCCCAAGCTGTATTCCTCATTGCTCCCAGGAGCACCAGGGAACAGGCAATGCTTGAGACTCGAAACGGGAAACAGCCCCAACAGCTCCGTGATGGCGTTATACGTGCATCAGTGCACGCACACGCGCTCACGTACGCACCCTTGTGAATTTTACTCCTTCCTTTTCCTCTTTCCTCTCCCCTTCAGCACTGCATTCCTCAAGGCAGCGTGTTTTGCACAATGTCTCTTAGAAGCAAACCACTTTTACAATTGCAATTCTTACAGGTAATAATGCATTTTCAGGTAGGTTGCGGTACCTGGGGCATGTGGAGGCTTAGAGCAGGAAATATATTTTCATTTATACTTTATGTATGTTCATTTATTAATGAAATCTTAAAAAACAAAAAGAACATTCTAAATTTTGCTATTTATTTGACTTGCTAAGCCTTTTTCTGCATTCCAGGCTCTTTGGCCATTGAAAGAGTTTGTTCAGTGTAATTTTTTTTTCTCCCAGATAAAAGCATATAATATTCTAATGGCTGATAATCTTGCACATACAGTGATCTGGCCAGTCACCATGCTTGCTTTATGTAAAGGAAAAGCAGATTTCAGAATATACATTATATCCAATTGTTTTATAGATATAGTCTTTGCTGTAATGGGTTATTTTCTTAATGACTGTCTAGAGGGAAAAAAATCATTGAAATGATGGATTAGATGTGTCTTATAATATACATTCAAAACCCCATTCATCTCTCTGGGCTCCACAGTGACTTGCTGAGGCAGTCCAGGCTTTAGAACCATTACAAACATCCAGGACCTCAGCAGGAAAAGCTTGGATGGGAGATACAGCAAGTGAAGGGAAATTAAAAAAAAATACAAATTTATTACTATTTTTGTCACAATAGGTTAGCTCTTTTGCTGTTAAGCGAAGAGCCATCCATGATCTCAGTGGTCTTAGACACTCATGAATAAAGCTGAGAGAGTTTTATCGTGGCTATAGTGGTGCTGGGGTTCATATCTACAACTTAATCCACACTAGTAGATCTATTTACTTTGAGCTACAGGAAAAAAATCCTAGGATGTTTTTGTTTTCTTTGCATGGTTGAGAATTTACAGTGTGAATTCCCAATCTTTCCTTTAAACTTGTCTGCTGCATTCTTCAGCCTTTCAAAATACCATGAAATGTTTCCTTTAAATTGTGAAGGTTGTCACTGCTTTGCCTGTAATACTTCTTCCTTCTGGATTTTCTTCCTTCTTCTCCTCTTTTGGAACAGGACTAATTTTTTTTTGTTTGATTCTTGTTGCTGGTGCTTAAGGAAGCTGGTACTTTCTTATGGCTATTATCATGCTGCCTTTCTGTGTAGTTCTGCAGGAGTTAGATGTCATATAGAAGTAAAACCAACAGGCTCCAATCCTTCTCTATGTTCCACAGTAAATTGGCAAACATATTTTCCTTTAAAGCTTAGCAGAAAACTGGAGCAAGACCACTACATCATTTGGCCAGGGCACCCTTAGCTGGACTAGTCCATGAGGTGACACTTCCCCCTATCCAGCCCTGAAGCATGATGTTCACTTTAAAGAATCCCACAAGGATAAAACACCAGACTAATCCATGAATAATTTTACAACATATGTGATTCCCCCCAGTCCCTTTCAAGGACAAAAACTATTTCAAGTTTATGTCTGAGAAACCTTTAGGCACCTTGCAGGATATTTGTGAATATTCAGAATTCAGGCTTCTTTTTTTAGCTTCTCTGGTGCAAAGACCATTGGATTTATATTTAGTCTGTGTTTCTGTCCCTATTTTATAAACATGGGAGTTCTGAGACAAAATAATAATAGTGTGAAAATGGACCAACCGCAGTGATGGCAAATACATGGATCGACTTTTGAGTTTATAGTTACGCAGCAAATGTTTTGCTGAATTGGTGGTCCCTAATGTAAGATTCACTTCTAATTACCCAGTACACTCATATTTGAGTCATAAAAATAAACACATAACAGAGATAGGGAGAAGGATAGGAATGTCAGTGGTCATGAAATCATTGACTGGAAAACCCGAACGATGTATTTTATTAATTTAACTACGGCAGTGTAGCCATAGCTTCTCACTGCCAGTGCAGTAATTTTGGTTTTTCAGCTTTTATCTTTGCAAAGAATATTAAATCTGTGTGGTTTATTTGTCTAACTCTGCTAAATTTCCAACTGCAGTAGCAAATGCTATTTATGATTTTTAAAAGGGTTGTCAAAATCATCAGATATCAGGTAAGTGTAACAAATATCAGAACTAAAAATATTGTCTTTTTCATGTCTGGTAAATAGTACTTTAGATTTCACGCTTTAGCTGTTCATTTGACCTTCCAGCTGAAAGCTTTACCACTGTATTAGTAAAGAGTCACTATAGGAAAAGACTAGATGTTAAATTACATTTTCGGCTATCTCGACATGCCATATTTGGCACAGCTTTCTCAGTGAACAAGCTAGTCTATATATTTCTGAGAAATTAAAACCATATGGCAACACCTTGAAAAAAAAAAAAAGCTCTTCTCTGGAAGCATCTTTGGAGTTTTCAAAATGTATATGAATTAAATATAGTCATATTTATTTAGGAAGAATCTGTTCAGATTAGAGCTAGACCCCTCATTTCTGCTCCAGGAATTAAACTGCCAATAAGCTACTGCTGTAAGTCACATCAGGAGATAACTTAATGATTGCATTTCTATTAATAGCCTCTTTGTCTCTGAGTTGAATAATGTATTTAGTTTTGGCTAAACTAAGCTTTTGTGCTGACTATTAAATTAGGAAGCTGATTGGAGGATGAGAGCTTTCCTCTGCCATGCCAGATAATTGGTGCAACGATATCGTCCCTGGAAGGAGATTCCACCTTTTGCTGTCATTTAAAAGACTACAAAAGACTTTGTATGAGATTAAAAATTTCTGATAGATACTAGCTAGTGCTCTGCAAATCAGTCCTGAAACTGGCTTGGAGCTTCCCTTTGCATGCTGGCCTCAGGACAGCTGGCATGGATGGGATGCTGGAGACCTCAGAAGAGCCCTCAAGGCACAGAGCTCCATGTAAAAAGTCACTTTTGGGAAATGGGACCTGGAAGGAGGAGCAGAAGTGGGCTCCTGGACCTCTCCATCATGTGAAGATGTCCCTTCTGGACAGAGACTATTGTATTTCTTAATAGGTTCATCAGGGATTGTTTAATATTAATATTTAGAGAGTCTCTAATTTCTCCAAGGCAGTCAGGAGGAGATGGTCACAGTGCTGTCTTCTCCTCAGGTCCCTGACTGGGACTAAGGTTCTGGAAAAAGGTGTCTCTCTCCTTGAATTATCTGATGACATTTCAAGCTCTGAAAAGAATAGAAATCTCCTCTAACTCCTACCAAGCCCAATACATGGTCAAATGTATGACTTACACAGAAAGCATTTGATGAGATGAATGTAGGTATATAAAACCATTCAATTGGGTACAGATATTTCAATATAGAAAACCTATTTTCAATTTTGTATTTTCTGTCAGCAAGGAAGCATGTAAAAACTTTTAAGCAACATAATACCCTAAAAACTAAAGCCCTCAGTTTTCCCCTGCCTCCGTTCCTTCATGCCTCTTGTATATTTGCACATTTGGATATGATGACAATTAGTTCTGTGCTACGGGACTGGATTGATTTCGCTTTCTGGGTCTGGTCCAGCTAAAATGTTACAGGTTCAAATACAGAAGCCTCTGGTTAATGAACTCCAGAAAGTGTAAAATACTGAGGCCCTGCAGTTACACGATCACCCTTCCGAACAGAAGCACTAATATCTAACAAGGCGAGCTACTGTTCTACCCTTTAGAAGAAGCTCATAAAAAGTTGGTTTAATTTGTCTGGGAAAAATAGACTTTAAAAAAGTGGTCAAAGTTCCCTGGTGGAAAAACATGGTTCTATTATGAAGCCTGCCTACTGAATGTCTTGGAAATTAGGCAAAGTTAACATGTCCAGTTGGAGCCGAGCCAGGAAATGAACAGTGGATGTTCTCTTGTAAAAATCCTGAAAGCTGCAAGTAACCCATAAACAGTTTGCAGAGTGAGTCAAAATGGACCATTTTATGTTCCCTAATGGAAATACAGCTTATTTGTACATGGATTCAAAGTAACAATGTGATGTCATCAAATGATTTAAGGTCAGAAGCATAGCAAGAGTCAATATACAGTGGTGGATGGAAACGTCCTATTCTTACTGGAGTATTTTGGAGGAACCACCAACACTAGGGTTTGTCTTGGCCCTTTGGAGTTGGTACAGGAAAACCTCAGTGGCTCTATTCCTGGAATTGCAAGGTGGGAAGTTTACTGTTACCATCAGTCTAAGGAGGGCTTTCAGGAATATTAGTGAAGTTTGGTTCAGAAAACAGAAATTTCCTACAGAAAAGCGCACGTTTGGCTGGTGCGGCCACATAACCAATCCACATTCAGTATTATCTCCAGAATTAACACTGAGATTTTCAGATTAAACAAACCACTCTGAGTTGGGTATTCCAAGTCACAGATGTGCTGCAGAGAAAGTGCACACCTGAAGAGGTGTCCCTGAAGGCCGAGCTTCCTCCAAAGTAAGGGGAGTCGGGATGTCCCTCAACCTTTGACTTATAGCCAGAGGCCCTTTCCCTGCATTTTGAAATCTGAGATTTGATCCCTTCTTTCACAATATGATTTTAATTTGTAAAGTGGTTTTGAGCCCATGGCAGAAAAAAACAGAAGGTTGAAGTGTTATCCAGCCATGATACACAGTTTTTCCAAAGCTTCTGAACCAGCTAGGAACAGCCCTTCCATTTTTCTTTTGAGGCAGGATACAGCAGAAGGTTCAAATGAGGTGCTTGACAACAGGTCAAGAGAAACACCTTTGCCCATATAATCCAACTCACATAGATTACTGACAGCAGCAGAAGCTCGCTCATCAGCAGCATCTATCTGCAAACAGGCTGACCAGTACTCAAAGTTCAAGTTTCAGTAAATGATGGAGATTTTTTTCCCCTGAATCTTAATGACAGAATGATTCCTTCTTATCTTCTTCAGGTAGTTTGACAATGACTCGAGTAATTTCTGTTATTTATTCCACATCATTTTGTTCATTACTGTCACACTTATTACTGATGATAAGAAATCATCCACATCATTTTAATGAGGAATGTCTTCCTTCACACTCAGTTCTGTTTCCATCCATTCAGAAACTTCATAAAAATGGGTCAAACGCAATTGTGAACAAAAACAACCAATTCAGAATTAATATCTAATTAAGGATGAGTTTTAGAACCTAAACTGGTATTTAAACTACATACCCTGGTCTCAGTAGGAATATTAAAAACCTCATCACAAATGCTCTGGCTTACAAGAGGGGATAAACAGAGAATATAATTACTCAGGTTAAAATATTCTAATTAAATAACCAAACTCAAGGTACATAGATCGAGCACAGAGTGCACTCAGGTATATCTCCAAAGACTACATCACACTATGCAGACCCAGCTGTGTTTCCATTTTAAAGAAGTTTTCCTACATGGTTTGTGGAAATGAGTAGAATGACCATGACTTTTACAGACATACACAGACACAGCAAAATGACGTGTGATTACTGAGGTCAGCTGGAGGTAAATAGAAAAATATAGCTGATTTCTGCTCCCTGACTTCCAACTCATAGGTATTTCTTTAGTCTGTGGATTATTTACTCCAAGAAAATTTCTGAATATTGAGAGCTCTGAAAGACATGGAAAATCTTCAGCCATTTATTGAGAAATTGTTGGGAAACTGTAACACTCATCAAGATTTAAATCTATGATTTCCAGGGGTTTATTCATTTTGAAGGAAACTTCTAAATCAGTTCTACTTATTGATATGTGCAAGCACTCATTTCTCTTCCATCCTGGCAGTAGGTTAGTTACAGATTCAGTGGAACGAGTGGAACAAGTCACTATTTCATCACCTTTCTGTACTTCATGGCAGCTGCCAATTAGAAGGTGGGAGAGCGGGATGGATAGGCCAGAACCATATGGTGTACTCTAAAACTAGATAATTTAGGAATGACATTTATTTGTATAAAAAATAGTGCCTTCTCTTACCTACCTGTTAGGCATGGCCTTTTCATGAATCTTGCACACAGTTGCAAGAAAAGCAAATTGGAATAAAATGAGATGCCAAGAACAGCACTTGCTGGTTGGGAACATTACTGTTTTATTATAGGAAAATACCTGTATCACACTCATAAAGAAACTATTAAAAATCTAGGTAGGCTACCCTTTCTACCTCCTTCCACATACCCACACCTACGCACAAAACCTCCCTTTCTTCTGAGCCCCAATTTCAGCCAATTTCTTTACAAGGGTTGTGCCTAACTGAGCATCAGGAAAGTCACAGACAAAGAAGGGTATGAGCGGGAGGAATCTTTCTGTTTCCATTATGGTTCCATAAAATTTCTGTCCAAAAGTTGTAGCTTGGGATGCAGCAAGGAGTCCACACTTACAAAGTCCACCCAGGAGATGGAGTTCCTACAGACCTGTGTATGCTGAGCAGCATGGGTAGACTCGTACTGATCGAGGTTCCTCCCAACTCCTAACATTCTGTGATCCTGTGATTCTGCACCAAGCAGCTGGGAATCTGAAAGATTTGATTAGATGCACACTCACATGTTGCTGAGAAAGTCAAGAGGAGAATTAAAAGGCTGCCTTCCTCTTCAGCCTTTCTGTTGAGCTGCGTGGATGTGGAGTTGAGAAGCCACTAAATAAAAAAGCTTTATTCTTGCAAGTTGACTGAAACCAAATATACTTGATAACAGGGCTAAGTCCTTGTGGAAGCTGAGCCAAGGCTTTTGCACATTTCCTCAGGTAGGAAACCACTGTGCAACCTTTCAAAGCAACATCCCTCCCATTTTTCTTAAAAAAGCTCTTCAGTGACTCCCTAGATTGTGGTTTCTGAGTCCCACAGGCTGGACACTGCTGGCACCTTACAGGACATGGTGTATAGGAGTCTCTCAGGAACATTTTCCCTCATTTACACACCCATATCCCCACCCTGTGGCACAGATTCGTAGAAAGGTTTGGGTTGGAAGGGACCCTGTAAAGCCAATGGAGCAGCCAGGCTCTTCAGCCTTCCTCCCAGGACACCCACCTGCATCCAAGCTTAGGAAAAAAGGCACGTGATGGGTCAGAGGAACTACATGGAGGAAAGAGGACATGGTTCAGAACTGCTTTACAGTAGCCCTGAGATCAGCTTGAACCCTCTCCATGCACAGCAAAAAAAAAAAAAACAACTCTGAAATTAAATTCACTGTATCGAGAAAGATCCTCTGGCTTTTCCATCAGAAGGAACAGGGAAATTCAACACCTGGAATGCAGCCAAAGGCCTAAAGATCTTCTAACTTTAATGTCTGCACTAGACTCTCTTATTTCACTACAACATTTTCATTTCCAATTGGAATATACATGCACTCAAATCGTTCTGTATATACCTTTTCCCTGGCAGCCTCTCACAGAGGGTGAGCACAGCAGTTCTTGAGAACTATTATGTCTTCAGCCAACCACGAGTTCTCCATGCCCAGAGTCCCGTTTTTTGTTATGCCATTGTAAATCTAGAGAAACTCCAGTGATTTCACTGAACTTGAGCTACTGGAAAGCCAAAGTAAATACAATGAGTTGTCAAAGGGGTTACATCACATTGGCACTGGTGTAACTTAAAGCATAATTTGCACTATTTTTTAATAATATGGTGTCTTAGATCATTAGGAATGAGGTCCTGCACGTGTCCTACACACATGTGAGTAGCCCCTGTGCTGTCTATTTATGTGAAGAATGCTAACACACCAGATGTTGGGGCTTCAGCAGAAACCGACCTGGCTTACACCAGCTAAAGCTCTGGCTTCCTGTGCTCACGTGGGAAAACATCTGCTAGATTGGGCCCTTCTGATAATGTCCTCAGGAGCTGATAGAAATAATACCTGAAAAGTCTTGAAACAGGTTTCTGGTGAAATCTGTAGAGTAGGAAATCTTGGAAGCTGGGGGTGGTAGGGCAAGAAAGATTTTAAAATCTGACTGGCCTTCAACGACAGTCTCAGACTCAGATGTGGGATGAAACTTTTTAGCTCCACTGAACTATTGGGCATTAAAATCCTAAGAAAATTTGGAAGGGAGTTCTAATTAGTAGTAAAACCTTCGTGTTCAGATAATCCTTGCACTAGCAGAATCCTCCCTGTGAACCACCAATAAAGATAACTGCTGTCACAGGCACTATTGCCACAGCAGATCGAAAAGCTTCCCAAGCAGCTGTACTGCACCACAGCAACAGCCATCCCCACACTGATATTTCAGGAGAATTAAAGAGGTTACACCACTAAAGAGTGGGCTGGGCGCTCCAAACCCACTGGGAACCCATGAACAAAGAGGGAGCAACTAAAGGAGGACTTGAAAGGAGAGATATTGGTCCCAGTGAATTCAATGGTCACTCTCACTGACTGAAGTTGTGATGGTTTTGCCCCAGATTAGGTCCATGGCGGTGTGGTATGACTGAGGTAAAGCATTGCATTCAGTCCTTGGATGTAAACCATTTCTGGGGTCTTGTGATCAGGAACAGAGTTTGTTGGGGGGTTCTTTTCAATGAAAGGGTAGTCTGATATACCCTTAAAAATATGTTCCAGAGGAAACTTAAGGAAATTAAGTTTGAGTTCGGCTGCACAGCCATTTCCCCACTCCCCCAGCCCAGATTCACTTGGAGACATAAAACATCATTTTGATATTTCATTTTGAAGGGTCCTTTCTCCAGCTTTTTAGAAACAACTTTTACCTTGCATATAATTGTAAATAAAAAAGTAACAAAATCAATTCATCACGGACTTTTATGAAGTGCAGAGAAAGTTAACACACACCATTGGTTATAAATTGATTTCTGGAGCCATAAGGACCAAGAAAGTGCATTTCTTATTTGTCTCTGCATACTTGGTGGAGTTTCCTACAGGTCAGAAGGCACACGAGCGAAGGTCAACCCCTATGGTGTATGATTTGCAACACAGTGCCTTCATTGCAGAGCTTCCCTGCCACAAGGCCCAAATATGTTTTCCTTGGCTGTAGAAACTGTATGAAATAAATTATTCTGCAGCCAGTCTGACAGAGCTGGGCATGGGGTACAGAGAACTGGACAATTTCCCAGTGGCCTCTTGCCTAGAATTTGTTCTGAAGGCATGAAGCTGAGCAGGATTTGCAGAAGGCAGATGTGGATAGTGCATATTAATTCCTGATTCGAGTTTATCTCTTCACATCACAAAAGGACAGTGCCTTGCTTCAGCAAATCTCTCTTAGAACTCCCACGACTTCTGCCAGAGCTGGGAAACTCAAATGCACCCATCCTTGCATGTTTCAAGGTGGTTGCTCTTAAACCTTGTGTCTTATCACATGTTTCATGGCTACACAGAAAGAGTCTTAAGTTAAATCCATTGCTGGTGTAACTCTCAAAGCCATGTTGCTGGTCTCTCTTAATTTACATGATAATGTGAACCTTATGGCAATAGCAGTTACCTGATAAAGGCAGGGGGGGAAGACATACAATGTTTCTTTTGCTATCACATATGTTTCCATTGTGAACAGAAAATTAAAAATTCCCTTAATTAGACATTAAAGATCAAATTAAAATAAATGTTTTGGCATCTAATATCAAAAGCAACCAATGTGAAAAATACCCAGCAAATGAATTGATGGTATTTTGCTTTCAAAAATACGATTTGCATGATTAGTTTAGTAAATATTATGTTCTCCTCTGTTCTATTTGACTCTAGTGATGTACCTGTCCTGCTCCCATTAGGAAAGCATCTGATTTTGCTCCCTCATACCTGTATGTCTGCAAAAACTTTAACATATTTAACGATTATACACCTATGTTTAATGAAAACAAGCAGAACAGAGCAGGAGCTTCATACTTCTCTCCATCCTGCAAGCATAATAATGGGCTTTTACTGAATCCACATTTGGCTTTTGAATTGGCCAAATCAAGAAAACCTGAACACTTAGCTGAATTCCTGAAGAATATGTTGGTTAAGAAAGACACTCTGATTTTTGCATTGAGAAAGAAATCTGTGATCTCTCTCTTTTTCTGAGTTATTCCATACATTTACTGAAAAGGCAAATACTATCATGTGGGAAAAACACCTCCAGAAGTTGTTTCTTCACTAAATCACACAGTAGCTGCTTAGAAGGACAAATCCAAAGCAAAGGCAATGCAAGGTGGTGGTTTTACTGCTGAAATGTTGACTGTGTTGCTTACTAAGTTCTTACTTTTGCTTGAAAAGCAAACACTTTAACACAGCTGCATCCTACATTTTATGCAGCAAAGTGGGGACTACCTTTCTTTCAATCTTTAAATTCACACATCTAAGATCTAATAGAGAAATAGTCTATCAAATGTGATGAGGCAAACTCTACATTATTAAAAGTGAGAGGAAGGGCATTATTTTACAGCACTGGTGAATGCTGGAGTGCTTTTTCAGAATGTCTGGCTGTTATTTCATCTCGAAGATCCACACAAAATAATCGGGAAGTCAAAGCACAGCAAATATCTCCTGCCACTCATTGGACATACCTGGTAGATTATTGGATAGTTAAGTGGATAATGGTGTGAAATAAGCCTATAAAAACCAACACACTTCAGAGTTAATATTTTTTCAGAGTACAGTTAAGTTTCTATGACACATATGTCATAACTGTTACGGGGAGCTTCATAATGTGTCTGATCTTATATACTCAGAGCTGTAATGTATCTCTTGCACTGCAGCAGACCTATGGAAACTGAATATCTGCAGGTCAATGGCAATATACTTTATAGTGTCAATATAGTATACAGTTACAGCAGTAGCATGCAATGATGCCAAGGTCTCATCTTGTTCTAAAGGATCTTCTTTTCCACCTGTGCATTGGCTTAGAAAGCTTTGCAATTCCTTTTCCTGAAGGGGAGCAGCACCTAGGTGGGATTCTGGCATCATGCTGTGTGCTACCATAGCATGGTGCTCTCAGCATGATAAAAGTCCCAATTCCCCCATGAACCTCTGAAAACTCCCAAAGGAAGAACAGCATTGCAGAGCCTTGTGCAGCTGACAAATGCTTTCATGTACTGGACTGGACAGTGAGGTAAGAATTTCCAGTCTGACAGGCAGTCCTACTATTACATTTTAGCTAAAAATGCTCAAACTAAAGGTCAAAAAATAGGACCAGCATCTCATTTTCCATAGCTGAAAAGAAAATATAAATCTGTTGTGAACCTGATTGAAGTCTTAGCTGGGGTGTCCAGTCTCAGCAGGCAGCACAGGGGTAGGGGAGGGAGAGAGGGAAGATGCAGGGAAGCCAGGCAGGCTGCAAGCCGGGATAACCTCCTCCCTGTGTGTGGACTTGAGATGAAAAGCATGGAGCAAAACCTCCCCAGAGCCCTGCCACTTTCTCACATTGTGACAGACACTGATTTCATGGAATGCTGGCCTCTGACAGACTCTTACTGCCCAACTACTTGCCTTACATTAACACAGAATCTCTACTGCAGCCGAGAAACTCTGCCAGCAGAGCAAGAACAGCAGTGAAACCCCCAGATCCTCTCCAAACTGAAGCATCAAAAGGAGCAGCTGTTGGCTTAGCACACTGGGAAATACAGACTGCTTGTTAAAATTCCCAAATACAGACAGCAGAGCCTGACACTCACTGCAATTAAAAAAAAAAAAAATTCTACCTCATTAATCTATTACATTTGGGTTTTGATAATTCATTGAGACAAAAACCACTTCATGCTCAAAATCTGCTTTCTACTTGAACATAAATTTGAACATAAATATTAAATTTTATTATAAACTGGGGAGGTTCTAGAAGAAGCTGAAGAAATAGGACATATGCATCAATTATAAACTTTATGATATAGCTCATTATTCCAGGATGCTTAGAAAGCTGGTTTTGTGCTGAGTTCCTGTGATTCATCTGAATACTGGTATGATGATAACTTCTGCTGTCTGATGAAGAGTCACTTTCCTTTGCATCACCCATCAGTGGCTTTTTCTAAAGTTCTTCTAAGCAAAACAATAATTTTAGTCCAGTTTTGGAAGCAACAATTTTCTGTCCTCAGGATGCTGTGTCCATGCAAAGCAGGCGATCTGAGTGACAGGCAGGTGATGGATTTGTCCATCTGGGCCTCAGGCACCTACA
The DNA here is from genome assembly GCA_013399135.1 of Heliornis fulica. Classification (NCBI taxonomy): domain Eukaryota; kingdom Metazoa; phylum Chordata; class Aves; order Gruiformes; family Heliornithidae; genus Heliornis; species Heliornis fulica. The sequence continues at coordinate 552,661 of VXBZ01006903.1, read as the reverse complement.
CCTGTGGGATTCCTATTCAATACCTTCAAAGTGTGAAATCTGGAAGTCTTACCTTCACTAGAAACCATTAGAAACTATGGGTTTGGGGTGGCTTTGCTTCTTTCACTCACATAAAAGGAGAAGAATCTAATGTAGCAGCCAGCTACTGAAATTGTTTCTCTCTTACAGACAATGCAGGCTGAGTCTTGAAATGTGTTGGATTCCTACACACTTCAAGAATGAGTGGCACTTTATGGATACCTGCAATTAATTCCTGTTGTTCTAAGTCAAGTTGTCCCACAGACAGTAAGCTCTGCTTCATGTTAAGTGTTGACTTCCAGGATTTTGGCTGAGATCAGCGAGGAGATGGGAATAATTTCCAAGGAACAGACCAAGCTGTAGGTTCCATTTTCAAAGAAACCCAGGGGTGTTCGAACTCTGAATACTTCTTCAAACCCAAACCATTCTCCCTGGCTTGGAGGAAAACCAAAACCCAACTCCAAACAGTTTGCAAGAAAAGAGGCTGAGTTGAATTCTGAGATCTCGACATCGGTTTTCAACATTGAAACACCAGTTTAATAGAGATGTTTAACACTATTGAATGATTTGAGGAGGTACTTAAAGCATCTAGTTGTATGGCTACAAGGCAATGTTTCAGCTCTGACATTCAGCATCTCTCTCCACACAAGAGCCTCTCCTTCAGACAACTGGGATATAAACTTTATATACGAGCAGCAGGGCTACAGCTGAAAGAGTTAATGACAGGGTGGGTTTCCACTTAGAGGCTCTTCTTTAAAAATGAAATGAAATGGAATGAAATCAAATTAAATCTAATCAAATCCCCCATTCCATCCTTCTGATAGAGTGGTGCTAAAAGGTTAACTTACAAAATGGTATTGCTCTCGGGCCGATCCTGTGGTGGCTCTGTGGTTTCCGCCTATATAAATTTGATAATATTTTACAAATGCAGTATATGAAATATATTCTTAACATGTGTTTAATACATTTACAATCTATTAAAATGAAAAACAGAATATGCTTCAAATAGTGCTTGGGTATTTGCTTAATGCAGTATGTCTGGAACATGTTAAACATTATTTTAGAGGTAATTGAAACATTTCACACACATTCACCCCGCGTACCGTGTGTGTGTACTGCATGCACTTTGGGGCCAAATTTTGCCCCAAGCACACACAGCCTGAGTATCCAGGCTGAGGAATGAGAGGTTCTGTCAGCCTGGCATTTCCCTGCCTCCAGAGATGCTCTGGTCCCCGTGGCTCTCCTAGGGAAGAGAAATTCCTCTCTTCCTTCTACCCCACTGGCGCACGACCAGGGGTCCTCACAGAGTAGGTCTCTCTGCATCTCTCACCTTCATTTTTGAGAAATAAATTCGATCCAAATTTACTCCGGGCAACTGGTTACCAAGTTACAGGGTATTATTTCAGCTCATTTCAGCACATACCCTGTCAAAGCGGCCATTAAATACTTCTCAAATGAATATTTATGTAAATACACATGGTACGGGAATATTCCTATGTAAGTATTTGCTTAGTTTCACAACATGTTCCTCTCACTCATGCCAATGTTCCCAAAAAGTGAACAAGGTGTATAGAATAATGATGGAGAGAAGTCCTCGTTCTTGCTCAAATAAATGGCCACAAAGACTTGATTATAGTATTTTTCCTCATTATCTCTACATAAGAATTTCACAGCCCTGACCAAGACAGGATGATGAATAAATTATACATACCTATATAAGGTGCCTATCATTGCTCCCATGAAACAGTATAATTTAAAAGAAAATAATGAAAATTATATTTATTTCCAACTTGGAAACCAAACTGTGATGTGTCCCACACATCTGACTTCTCCACACCATTTCCTTTTCATTATTTGACTGTGCACAGTTTGCATTTTTCAGACTAGAAACCTATGCTTTAACTTGCCATAGAGCTTTATGCTTTCCCATTCTTTAAACCTAATTCAACAGATTGTGTCATAAATATTGAGGGAGATAGTTGTTATGCTTCTAGCTGGCTGTCAGAAAAGCTGTACTTCGTGCTGAGAGATTTACTGCTTGGAAGAAGCCCATTTGTGTACAACGTAAACTCTTAAAGCTAAAAATCCAGGGTTTTCTTCCCTCACACCTGGATGTTGTGCTTAATCTTTGGGATCCATCCTCTTTGGATCTAAGAAAGCAAATTAATGCTGGAAAAAAAATATGGGAGATGAAAAAAGGAGAAGATATCTATGCTCAGAAAAAAATGAGACAACTGCAATACTCAGTGGTTTTCTGTCTTACTCCTAGTTGGCAGTCTCATACAATACGGACCTTGATATCTCAACTTCTTTTTCCCAGTGGGGCCTTTACTCCATCTACTGCCTCCACCTAACTTTTTTAATCCTTTTAAAATCCTTTCCCTTTGCCAAGTAATGTGGGCAGCTATAAATTTGTCCTGGTGGTGGCAGACTACAAGTTATTTATCATTTCAGCTTTGGTTGAGACACAAATTTTAGCTGGAAGCTTTTTCATCAGAGCTTAAAATAGATGAAATTAGGTCTCATTAGAGTGGTTTGTGGATGTTTGTTTAAATTTCTGCGTGATCATTTTTCTATAATTCCTTCAGTGAGTTATCTCAGCACACACATGCAGGCAAGATGGCCCTTGAAATTAATTCATATGAGAAAGCAAATCAATTGGTTTCTAAGGGCAGGTCAAGACAGAAGTATAATTTTAATGTGTCACATTACTGTTCCTCTCCACATTTAGGGTCTATCTCAAGCAAGCAGTTAATGGAAAGGAGAGATGGTATTCTGCATTATAATTTCTTCAAAGGAAATAACTTCTTTTGCCAATGCAAGGTTGTGCTGCAGAACATTTTTTTTAAATAAGAATTATTCCACATTATTTATTTATACCTAAATAGAACCCCCTCCCCTTTACACTTGCATTAATGTGCTCTATTCATGCAGTCAGATACTTTAAGACATTTTGTAGGCAATTCACCTGGGAGAGGGCTGCAGGCAAGTAGAACACATTATGAAAGGCTCTTGCTAAAAGGAGATTACTAATTTTAGTCATGAACATCCAGTATACCTTGAAAGACCATCTCGATGGCAAAGGCATCTCTACCAGATTCTCAACAGCCCCGTAACACCCCTATTTGAAAACATCTTTCACGTTCATGGCAGATCTCAAATGTAAATGTTGTCATTGATACCAGTCTGTGATCTGAATAAACCAATAAATAAACAAATCATGTGGAGTTGAAAGAGGCCAGCATGGCAAAAGCCACTATACAGAATTTCTTTGAGCTTTGCACAGCGGGTGGAACAAACATTTGTCCAGATACAGAAGCAAAGATTACATAGTTGGGGGGCTGGGGGGACAGAGGGAGGAGGAAATGGAGCAGCTGTGCTGTGCAAATGTACAGTGATTGTTTCTGTACCGATACCAGCCCAAACCTGAAATGGGCTACAGCTGCTTTCTAGAAGGGATTAGGAATAATTTATAACCCTCTGGATAACACACGTTATTAACTCTTTGTGTTTGGGATATGAAATGTTTTTGTAGTCTCCAACTCTCTGGAAAGTTTTCCTGAGCCTTTTTCAATATTCTCTGAGGGACAAGGAAGGGCAGAATCTACATAATTTAATTTGCTCCTCATTTTAAAATACTCACTATCCACACCACTGTGAAATGGAGACATGACCAGCAAAGAACTTTGGTTTATGTACCTTACATTTTTTGAAAGTCAGATTTTATTCCCTGCCTCCTCCCTTTCCTTTCATCTCTTCTCCTCCTCCTCCTTCAGTCTACTCCATCCAAACCCAACGTGGCCTTTTCAGACCAGGAGCCTAAAGGAAAATTTGTAGATTACAAATTCGAATAACCTTCATTTCAACAGTAAACAAGCAAAAATGACCACATTGGTGTAAGGTTCCTGATAAATATTAGGCCTGACGTAGGCTGGGGTTTTTCCTTGGACTTCTGTGTGCCGTTTGCATTCCAGGAACACATTTTTTATAGTAGGTCTTTTTCTTTTTTTTTTTTTTAATTAGTTGAACACTTGATGTCATTCTCCTGCCTGTAACCACAGCTTGCATTGTATTCATTACTAAATGAGTCTGTCAGAAGCAGAAATCAGGATGTTCTGCCTGTGAAATCACAACTTTAACATTTGAGTCTTTCTATCTCAAGATATTTCATAGTATTATAATAATAATTCATAATATAAGAAGGGTTGTTAAATAAGTGCCATGGCTGGTGGGTCAGAGGGGCAGGTAATTTTAGAGAAAATAATAATCATGACTATTTTATTTTATTTNATTTTATTTTATTTTATTTTATTTTATTTTATTTTATTTTATTTTATTTTTCAACATTTTTCCTTTGGAGTTCTCAAAAAGCAGATGTTGTTTCTGAATAACAACAAGACATGCATCTACTTTGCAAAGCAACAAAGAAATTTCCACATGAAAAGTAATGAAAGCTGCCAGGGCAGTAATTATGTAGCTCAAGCAGAACTTATTAACCACAGGACATTTCTGAAATATCAACCAGATTCTTTGCCCCATCCTATGCTGAGTTTTCACTTCATATATGAATCAGCTCGAGCAATTTTTTAAAGCAATGACTGGCAAAAGAGGGACAGGAGGCAGGAGTCATCATGTGAAAGAAATAGTCAAAGATTGATTTTATGTAAGGTACAGAATAAAGGACTATAAGATACTAAGAGATAGTTCTTCAAAAAGGGGTGAGATTATGACAAATTGCATTTTCCAGGTCTAAGAAGCCTCAAGTTGTTGGTTTTTTTTTTTCAGAGCAGTGATTCAAATATAGGAATGGATGAACCGCAAAGAAATCTGCCTGCCCACATTTTCCAGTGAATGTCTTTCTGAAAACAGGTGACTTTGCTGGTGTGGAATGAGAGGTTTTAAAAATCTCTTCAGTTGCTAAATCTAAAATCAAGTTTAATTAAGACACGGGAGCCCTGAATACCTTCCTCTACTCAAAGACTCAGCTCCTGAAATCTTTATGCGATACAATTAATTTCAACAGACCCTAAAAAAAAACCCTTAGGGTAGAATACAGATAACTTTATGAGCCTAATCCTGCACATTTCCCTGAAAATGTTTACTTGGACCAGTGGTCCCATCTGCCATCAGACAGATCTTGCCTTGAGTCTAGCCCAGAGCTGGCCAAAGGGTACACAATATTGGTCTTTAACTGGAGGAGCACGGGATCAATCCAGAGTTGGATTAAAACCACTCAGAGAAGCAGCCAGTGAGTTCAGTATATCGTGGGACCAAGTGAAAACAACAGGCAGTGCTGAGCAATCAACCTGGCATTTGAGAGATTTGGCAATAAACCCCTGAGGAGACCTCCCATCTCTTCAGCCTTACCACAGCATCCGTGTTACCACTGAACTGTGGTGATCTGTAAAGTCCTGGAGAATTTCTACAAAACATGGTTTTTTGAATATTCAACTGAATTTTAGTGATGGTTGGCTATATTTTCTCTCTTGCTCTTCTCAGTCTATTCACCTTTCCCAGCCTTGTTTTGCCTTCCTTTGTTCAGCCTGTTGTCCACCTGGATTGAAGGGTCCACCTCTGATTCTGAGTTTAGCACAGTTGTGTCCTGCCTGAGATCTCCACATACTGGTGGTGTTCCAACAGCATTCATGTCTTGTTTGTCAATATTTCAGAAAATACTGCAGCAGCTGAATTTAAGATAATACCTAGTCATGGCAAGTGAGTTTTGGATTGGTAAATACCAGAAGATTGAATAATTATTATAGTTATGTTGTCAGGCAGCAAGTGTATTCATTTGATCTCTGTGGCCAGTGAATATAAACGATTTTGGGTGTGAAACACCTTTAGTCTACTGATCAAAGATAACACATACTTATTTCAGGATTTACTTATTCCAATTATTCAGAAATATTTGCCTTAGGTTTCTTTCCATTGCTCTATGTCTCTTTCCAGTGTTGCATTATCTTTAAGAAATCTGCAGCTGCTCCACCTAAGGCTGTGGTCTAAGATGGGCTGGGTATGTTTATTTGTACTTAGACTAGAAACCTCCAAAAATAAATTAAAAGACCAGGTGCATTGAGAAGTGATGCTAAGTGACTCAAGAGGTGGCATCAAGCCCCTTGAGTCAATACTGCATCAATGATCTGGCACCGAGTGAGGACATAATGTCTTTTTCCCGGTGTCTTCCACAAGACAAGGCATAAAACTTCCAGTTGTTGGTACATAATACAGCATAGAGTTTTCTTTTACTTAGGTTCTCTTCTGTAAGCCTGCACTTGTGAAAATGAATCTTGGGGTTTCTCAGTAAGAGAGGAGGCCTGATGGAAGAGAAAATAGGAGTTTCCCTTAACCCTCAGCTACTCAACATTTTGTCAGAGAGCCCAAGAAGATGATAGTACTGGAACATCTCAACCAGGGTGTTACCTACTTCCAGGCAGCTTTAAATCTGGAGGACTTGCCTGGGTTTCTAAACTTGGATTCGCTCTTCCCTGATGAACAGTGGCAGCAGCAGGAACTCTGTCCTTCCCAGTAGGATATATTTCCCTCCCAGCATTACAGTTGTTGCTGGTGGAGGAACAGATATTGCATGTTCTGCAGCTACCAAGATGAGTCACGATGACGGCCGATAGTGTTTGTTATACAAATACCGCTCAGACAAAATAAACAAAATAATCCCTGTTGGCAGTCTCCCTTAGCCACCACAGAAATGGAAGTGTCATCTATTTTGGTGGTCAAACTGTGAATGGACAAATGTGATCTCAGAGTAACCCCGGTACTGACAGCGACACCACACACTACGGCAGCCAGGAACCGCCACGTCAGGGGGCCGACACTGATTCTACATCCAAACCCTAAAAGAATGTAGATTGCAATACAAGCTGTGAGAGCAGCTTTGGCCTTTACCTCCTAAATAAAGTAGTCATTCAGGGTGGCTCTTGCACCCAAATCGATATAGCTGGGACATGGTGACAGTCATGCTATTGCAAAATAGAGAGCCACTGGCACGGCCCAAGGCAAACACCTCCCATGGTGACAGAGATGTTTCAGGGCTGCCCAGCTACACCACGCTGTGAACCTATTATTGTTGACTTGCCATTACATAATTTCCACCAGCATAAATCAGAGTGTATTCAGAGATCAAATTTGGTTGGCAGGGTGCTAGTCCATCTCCGAGTTTCACAGATATTTAGCTCCATGTTACTTCCTAATGTGCTCCCATACTTACACTTTTAAAAACTATCCACTGCTCCTAAAGAAATTTCCAGACTCGTTCTAAGGGACTTACTCCTTTTTTGTATTTTTTTTTTATTCTAAGAAACTAAAATCTGTGTGCTTTCTTATTAAGCCACTTTATTCTTGGCAAGCTTTGAAAAAAAAGCCCTATTTCAGCAATTTAAGCTTTTCTTCCTGGAGGCACAATACTCAGACATGAGGAAAAGTAAGTCAAGAAGACAAAATAAACATATTTTTCAGGAAGACTCTAAGCCAACTGGAACTTTGAATGAATGATTGAGAGACTAGCTGCTTTTGATATGCACAAATACATCCCAGTAAGGCATACCCCATGCAGGCACACACCACATTGCTGGATATTGCAGAGCTGTAGAAGTAGAGGAGGAAAATTATAATAGATATCATAGTTTGTCCTTAAAATGGTTTTAAAACACATATACAGCTCAGTAAAGGATGTACAAGTTCATAAGTGATGAAATTGAGTTTAAATGGTCCAGACAAAAAGGAAGAAGGGAAAGACCTACTATTTTTCAGCTGTTCATAAAATGTTCAATGCCCTACGAGTGTTTTACAAAATCCTGAAGCTTCTGTCTTCTTTCTACTCTCCATTTATTTGTTTAAATAAGAAGAGATAAAGATGACTGGATTTATATCATGATCTTACTCAGACCAGACATTAACATTTAAAGCAGGTTCATTGGTGGTATATAACTTGCTGCTCTGTAAGCAGGTTTAAGGTGCTAACTGCTGAATATCAGCCAAGTCCATGACTCCTAATGATAACTATGGCTTTAGCTGAAAGTTTTCAATTAGTGTATTCAAGATCTCTAATAGTACATTGCACTCTCAGATCTTGTTCACACTAAAGGATTTTTACCCAGCAAAGAGAATCCACATGTCTATTCAGAAGATTGTATCAAAATCAATGGTGGGAAATCAGTAGGAAAGTGATTCTCACAGACAAGTACAAGAAATAATGCTAATAAAACTTGCCAAAGAGTTCTGGGCATATAAGAAATCACTGCCATGAAATGTCCTCAGGCATCCTGAGCCGCAGACACCCACATATCTGTCATATGTCTTAGAATTGTTGTACAAATTGACTCATGGATTTGCTCATGGACTTCAAGGCAGCTTCTTGCTTGCAATTACTTCTTTTATTGAAGTAACAAAAAGCAAATTCTCCCGTGTGGGGGTGGAGAAGAGTGCACTTCACCCATGGCACTGCCTTACTGCACAAGGTTTGTGTTTCTAACACAGCGTCTGGACTTTTCCCTTGAGGGGACCAGGGAGGATAGTCTGGGTAAGGGGAATTCTGGAACTACTCTGGATATGTTCAGGCTAGTCTGGTTCACAGTGACAAAGAAAATGATGGGATTAAAAAAAACCCTCTGAAATCTTGTACTTTTCAGAACCAATTCAATGCCAACAGTCCATTCCCTTATAACCTCAGTTAAAGTCATGGCAATGGCAGAACCTCACAGGGCAAGCAAGCAGCCCATGATAAGATGCAATGGAAACCCGGGCCACCACTATTAGCTACTTTGATTGCAAATATCACCTTCTATGTGCCTTACACCCTTGCAACATATTTCACAGTGAAGTGATTAATATGGGAGTGAGAAGTACAGTTCAAGCCCTTTTCAACATGACCTGCAGAACCCTCTCTCTATTCAGACAGCCTTAGAAGTGAACAGAGAAAAAGAAACCTAGCTCTGCATCACTTCTACCTCACTATAACTAAAATTGAATTTGAAGTTCAGGTTATGCAACAACATAGCATTGTCTCATTTTATTAAGGCCACCAGCTTCTGGAGGTCTTCGGCATGTTATTGTTCTCAATTAACACACTTCTCCTCTTTCTCTCTGGAATCTTTCCTGCTGGTTTGCATTGTAATAATACCTCTAATTCACAGTCTCCAAGATAGATTTCAATTTGTGAGGTCAGTTTCACCCTGCAACCCACTAAAGGCTATTCCCTGTCTCCATTCTAACATGCGGCACTGATTAGGAGGAAATTCACAGAAACAAACAAACAAACAAACAATTTATTTGCTTTCTTCTTAATAGGTTGCTTTGGTGTCTGGAATAAATCTTTACATTAGAAAAAATAGTCAGCAAATGAAGCCAGACAGTAGCTGTGTCTTTTGGCAATGGGAATAATCTAATAAAACATCACCTTTCAAAGACAAAAAAAAAAATAAGAAAAGGTTTCTCTGGACAGTCAGTAACGTCACCTTAGCACGAAATATATTCCGCTCTTGGTTTGTGTTTTTTGGACCAATGCAGCTTAGGATGGTTGTTATCCCAAGACCATGCCACCAGAGTTGGAATTAACAATATAAACGGTGAGCCCAAGCTCTGATTGACAGCTCTGATTCTGTTAATACCTTCTAGTTGGTCTTCTACTACGGTCAGAAGTTAAAATTTATTTTGACAAGCTTTCTACTGGTTATGGAGGCTAGAAGCTTTATACCGGGGTATTCACTGATTAAATATCTGGCATAGATTATAAAAAAACTATAGGGAAAGGCAAGGAAGGCTGCTTGATGACAAACTAGATCCTGCAGTGCATAGAACTTGGTTTTAATTAAGTTATTACCTTCCTTAATAGGAAGTAGCTGTTCCTTTGTTCTTTTGCAAGTCAGCAGACAGTAACTGAGCGTGGAATGTAAGCAACTCAATTAAGGAAAGGCTGCCTTGACGGATGCTTGCATGTACACGGAGGTCGCCCTGCTAAAGTACCTGCTGGTTTCTGTTTCAGCCAGTGGCCACTGGCTCTCCAACGAGCAGCACAGGATTTCTGGGGTGACAGTGTCATGGCTCAGGCATATAAACTCCATGAGGGTCAAAATGAGTAATTCGGGATTAAGAGGAGAGCTCCTGGGCTTAATCAGTGGATTCATAGTAATTAAAGGCAGAAAGCTCAATGAGTCAAACCATTTATTTCCCAGGGCTGTGGCAGGATTGTCTCTGTAGTTCATTTGCCATAGTGTCTGGATGTACTGGATGAGAATTTTGAAGATGTTTTGTAAAAGTCCCTCTTCTTATCTTTTTGATCACGTCTAGCAATAACATTCAATATCAATATAAGAGGAGGCAAGAGAAGCCTATTTTTTTCACTTCCACTCATATCAGTAGCTTATAAACCTACAATAACCACAGCTCAAAATATCACTATGATTGATTCCAGTTTGGATTTCAGTGACAGTAATTTTAGCCCACAGCAAGTCAGTAACATCATCATGAAGAGCAAAGCCAGACCCATTAGTTTTCAGCTTTAATTTTATAAAAATGACTCTGGTTGCTCCAGAAAAGACCTGAGGTGCCATCTCAGAGAGGGATGCCTGAAAGAATGCATTTGTTATCCTTTATTTGTCATCATCTGGAACATCTTTCATAGGAACTAAATACTCCCTGTGGAGCAAAATGTGATCTCAAACCCACTCTAGTCATCTAGCAGCACCTTAGCAGTAATTTTATTTGATGTAGGGTAAGATTATAAAAGCACCACAGAATACTCTAAAAAGTCACTATTCCTGTGCAAAATCAGTCAGCAGCAACCAACGTCCCATCCCATCCCATTCCCTGCTGGTGATTGTTTATATGGAAGTGCAGCCAAGCACAGATGCTACATATGGTCACGAGGATCTCTCATATAGAGGGAGTAGCCACCCAAAACTAACCTCAGACTACACACTTTACAAGGAGACAATCCCTGTAAAGGGTTTATTAGGAAAAAAGAGACAGTTAAAAAATAATAATAATAAAAAAAGAGAACAAGGCTATTTTCTACAGTCTCAACTTTTTGTGGTCAGAGGCTACACATGAAGCTGTCAGTCACTGCTCACACTCTTCACAGATTACTGAACTTGTATGTGGAGGCAACAGAACAGTTTAAGCAATGGATATTTAATGTCTTTATATACTGAGAATGGCAAAACTCATTTCATAGCATAATAATGAGGAAATGCCCACTCATTACTCTGCTGCTTGATAATCTCAGACACTTTGTTTTACCATGTCCTGCCCTGCACACACAGCTAATAGAAGAGGTTTTGAACTGACATCTCACTTCAGACAGGGACACAGGCAGTAAGGATATCATGGTGCCCAGGATATCAAACGCCAAGGGAGGAAAAAGTCTGATTTGCTGAGAGGGAATGGGAATAATTGCTACAATAAAAATGTGATTTAATGTAATGTCATTACAGCCACAGCAATAGTGTAATTATTCTACATTCCACTCTAACAATATTTGTCATTGCAAGAACTGATGTGGACAAGGAAAACGCAGGTATGTAGTGTAGAGCTTTGTTCTGCACATGAGATGTCCTTGCTTCTTAGGAGCAAGATTTTCTGAAACCAGTTGATTTTACATCTGTACCTGAAGGATAAGGGCTTATGTCAGTGAATTTTTAAGAATTTTGGGGACCTCAACTGTTCAGTCTTAATTATTTTCTCTCTGGAATAAAGGACATGTTTTATTCAGGAGGAACAACCGATACATAAGGAGGAGAAGTAACTGAAAATCAGGTCAGAGAGATATGGCTTTTGGGGAAGCTCCTGCAGAGTTGGGGTCTCCATTAAATAGTTGAGTCAATAAAAGAGCTAGAGCTTGCCTTGAGGAAAGCATCCAGGGAAAGCAGTAAATGTAGAACAGCTGTCTTGTGCTCAGCTAGCATGTTGCCCAATTGAGATATGGGAGATATGATTGCACAAAACATTGTCTGCACATAAATCACGAATGCCCCTGTGAGGCAAGCCTCATGTTGACATATCAAGTATCACTGGAGGAAAAGCAAATCTCATGTCAGAGAATGACCTGCCTGAACAGTCTTCCTCATCTTGGATAGCACCAGATATAATGGTGTAAAGGGTAGCTGAGGTTTAAAATATAAATGTTTGTTCCTTCAAAAGGAACTCATAGATAGTTTAAGATTGCTCCCAAACTCTGTGTAGCAACAGGCACCAAATGTTACAACAGTTTTCATTTGTTAAGGGACATCATCAGATTAAATTGGCATGTAAAGATCAGGAAAACTCCTACCCTGGCAAAACATTATGGATTATTTTATTTCTGCATTTTGCATTTTTGTTTCATCAATGCATTGGAGTAATTTCAAAGGGGCAGCAAAGGATGTAGTTCAGATTATCAGCATGGAAAACATGCTCTTTTATGAAAATAATTCCCCAAAATTCTTGCATATTGAGCTAGCCAAATACATTTCATTTCAAATTAGTTCAGCATGAAACTTCATCTTCTCATGGTGCCTGCTGAGTTATTGTTCTAGGAACATCAATCCCCACCAGCTATCCACATAGTTCTTTCTGATGTGCTCTCTACTCTCATCATCCTCTCTACAACGCAATGTCACTCTGGACTGAGGTGTGCAGTTAATCCTGGGAACTGTAGAAGTCCAGGTACATCATAGGAGATGCTGGAGACAGGACGTGTATCCAGCAGGAACTTTGCCTTATGGACTTACTTGCAGGCTCATGTTCATTAAAACATCATTTCTTCACAGTTTCTTCTGCATAATGCTCCCTGGTTTCTCTTCAGGTCCTATAGATCTTTTGTCTCTTACAAATTCATGAGTTTCATCTCTTATCAGTACATAATTGCCAGTACAGCTAACATGAAGTCTTTTTTTTTTCCCTGGGCACTGTACTTGATATTTCACTTGGACGTTGGTTAATATCCAGGCATCCTATAGACAATTACAAAGCTTTTGTATAGGAAATGAACACCTAATCCCTAGATCCCATGAGACTAGGCACCCTTATAGAAGGAATATGTTTTTAAGAAAATCTTTTGCCCTTTGCTTTAAGAAAATCCTTTGCCCTAAGTCTCATAAAACAAAGCAGCTTAGGGATCCTTGCAATGGCAGAGCTGAACTAAACATGCTTAACAAAGTTTCCCTTTGTCAACAGCATTTTGGTGAGGTTCCCTCCTGCAGGATGAGTGTCAGGCTTCAGGCTAATCTCTGTAATTCTTTAACTAGAGATTTGCACATTATTAAGTGGTAGTTTTCTCAGTGGGTGGAAAGCTATCATGCAGTGGAACATTTCTCCTGATAGAAAGCTCAAATGCTCCATTCTTCACTTAAAAGGCCAATGGTGTGTGTCTCAGTTGAAGGAGGAAAATCGCAAATGAAATCAGAATAAAATCCCTATTGAAATACTTCCATTCAGCACGTCTACTCAGGCTGTGGGCAAGCAGAGATTTCTTAAGTTAGCCCCAACTTCTTTGCTAACCATTACTCAGCCCCTACAGGTAATTACAGACCTTGAAAAGTCCGCTGACATGCCTGGTCAGCAATCACTGCCTGGACATGGGACAAACCAGAAGTTAGCATGACCTCGTGATATAAATTACTGAAGGAGCTAGCAAACCTCAGTGTCTGCCTACTTTCAGTATCCCCAACAAAGACTCTCTTTTACTGTCACTTCCACTGAATCCTGATTCTCCTCTACTGGGAGACGTGTCTCACAGCTTTTAAAATCAAGCAAGCTTATTACATCCAAGACTGGTTAGGCTAATACTATACTTTCATAGACAATAAGAAAAAATATATTCTCTTTTTGAAACAGGGTACCAGGCACTTAAGGCAAGCAACCTCAGACCCTTACACCTGATGTGCAGTCCCCACATAGATCAAACCAGATCCATGATGGCAGGCTGGCACTGCACGGCACACGCAGTGGGACAAGTGGGAAATGTGCAGAAAGCAGCATATTAAGCTCTATGAGCATTTGCAAGGTGGGAAATCAGAACAAAACTCTCCATGGCTCATTGAAGAGTCATTCTGGTGAATAACCTACCCAGCTTTTGGCAAACCAGGGTGACTTCTCTGAAACAATCCATCCCATTGTAATTTACTTTTAAGATTGCTTCCACATCCAACTTTCACCTCCTTCCCTTAACAAACATAGGGCCAAACTCCCCTAGGGTCTTTACAATGGCTTTACTGGGTCCCTGTGCAGGCAAACTCCCGTTGGCACTGAGATTTGATCCTCAAGCTTCATCTTGAATTCATTTGCGTGTGGCATTTGCATGCTGATTTCTTTGACGCCCTAATGGTTCAATTTCAAAGCACATCTCTTTCCCTTTTATCTCCAGCTGAATGAGATGTCTCAATAAGCGCCAGATAAAGACGGAAGTCTTTTGTCTGAAATCACACAGGCATGGCCAGCTGTGATGAAAACTGGCTGAAGTTTCACAGGCTTCTTGTCTGCCTTCAAACTGGAGCTCCAGCTCCGCTCAGTCTGGAGGAAGAGCGCAGGGGGAAAAGGCCTTTCTTGCACACATGGCTGCCAAAACAGCTGAGTGTCTTCCAGTGTTTATTTTTCCTTCCAGAAGTTTTTGTTGGGTGTTTTTTTTATTATTATTATTATTATTTTAAAACAAAAGGGAACAAAAGGGAAGAGATCAAGTGGGAAGAAAGAAAGAAAAATAGAGCAGACACAGTAATGGTTAAATCCCTGTTTTGCACCATATGGGTTATTAGATGGCAAACCATCTTTATACTGAGGGTAGACATTGCCTTTTGCATTTGAGCCTCTGAGTCAGATGTTACTCAGTTGTTTAACAGTGGGACATCCTTGTGTTATTTCTCTGATTTTAACACTTGCTTTTGAGCTTTTGGGTTAGTTGACTCGTCAAATACAAGCGGTCTGGCATGAAAAAGTAAAGGTTACTTTTTCACCTAGAGTGAGCAAAATTTTGTCTATCTTATAAAAACTGTCAGTGTTAAAATAGGCCTAGAGGATGGCATCATTAAGGAAGGATTATTACAAAATCAAGCATAGTGGCAAGGAGTGCATTTTGAATAATAAACTTAAGGGCTTTATGAGTTCAATAAATATGAAGCCTCCTGCACAGGATTCCATACTGGTTACACACCAATCAGATTTGCTCAGGGTGGTGCATTAGAGATGCCAAAAAAAAATTGAGATGGTGAGTTTGTTCCCCAAACGATCTGCCCTGAAGCTAAAGCAAGCTTATGCATTTTTCATGGAGTTATTGAAAACATATTGAGTTTAAGCTGGAAAGGTCTTGACACATGGAGAACAGTTTAAAACCTGCAAGGCCATGATGCTTGTTAGGATTACACATGGTGGAGACTGAGTAGCAATTCCTGATTTTGGTCTCATTACAGCCTGTAATGCGGTTTGTGCGTATTGTAGCTTGGCACAAGCTGCTCCCCATAAAACCAAGGAGTGAGAACCACCGGCACGTCTTCGATCACACTTTGCACAAAGTCTTGGGTGACAACCTGGACTCCAGAAGGCCTGCCAAACCAGTGCCATTTTATCAGGCTTTCAGGAGAACAACGAGGAAGCGTAACTTCCCCGTAGGAGCTCCAAGGGGTTAAATTCCCTTGGAGAAAGGAAAGTCAGATGGGCTAGTCTCAAATAAGCTGCCCATCTGGGAAATGTCAAGTTTTCTCACAATGTTTTTAAGGGTTTGTAATGTGGCTGATCGTTTGCATGCATGAAAACAGCATGGGAATGCAATATTTCCTACTATATGTGTGGTGCAGGCCTCCAGTCCAGCTGTATTTTGCTTGTCATGTTCTTGAATTCTGACACCATTTAGAACATGCCGGTTACTACTGTAGAAAATGCATTTTCATTCTGTTCCCTGGATGAAAAGCACTTTAAGGCAGAAGAGAAAAAAAAACCCCAGCAGATTCTGGAGCTATCCATGAGGTCTCTTTTATTTACTTATTTGTTTTCTAATAACATATCATTTCATCAGGGACTGGAGTGGGTGGGGGTAGAAGTCAGCTTGACACCATCCTAAAAATGAGAATGTGAAAGTCTGGGCTTGATGCCACAGAGGAAGAGAGAGAACGATGACAACATTAGTGTCACTATATTACCACACACTGTAAATTAAAGTTAGTGGTAAGCAGTTTAAGCACTATTCCTGTCTGATTCATTAAAAAAATACAGTAGCTATAATGGCACAAAAGTCTGGTTCTTCATGTGTCTGATATATGATTGGAAAGTTGCATTATGTCCCATCTTGAGGAGAGGCATGTATTTTCAGTGTCCCAAGTGGAATAGCAGATGTGTAGCCACTGACTGGTGTGGATAGGACCCCAAGCCTGATGTGTTGGCTATGTCTGAGGAGGATTGTCATTGAAATATGCAAGCCAGATCCTCCGTAGGTGTAAACTGGCAAATCCCTATTAAAGTTAATGATTTACTGATTTAGTCCAGCTGAGGTCTGGCACTCCATGTGTGAGTGTCAAGAAGAGGAACTACTTATTCCTAAGTGAACCATTAACTTTGGGTCCTTTATGTTCATCCCTGTAGTTAAAATTCCTACTACATTTCTTCAAAAGAAGAAGGGGTGATATATACATGAGTCATATGTCCACATACCACGTGCCATGGCCAGCAGAAGCTGTAATGAGTACTTCTCCATACAGCTATGCAAGTAACTGACTTCTCCTTTTACTGCCAAGTCAAGTAGAGACTTCTTGGATCGCATCATTACAAAAATATTTGAATGCAAATCGATACATCAAAATGTGTTTCTTGGGGGTAAAACAATGCTTAGCATTTCATTCTGGTTCAGGCTTGCTTAGTTATAATTTAAATGGAATTACGGGCAACTTTGAAAAGCAGGACAGGGAGGAAAATATTTAACCATCAAATTTCAAATCTAAGTTTTCAGAATACTCCCTATATACACATATGCACACATATGAATATAAATCCAAAGAATAACTAATCAAAATCAAGGTGAGTACATAATCTAAAGGTATCTCTAAAACTCCTTCCTTTTCACCAAAATATGTTTTATCAGAACATTTATCACCCAGCTCAATTGCTTTCTGCACGAAGGTCTAGAAGAAAACATTTACTTCCTAGGATAACATTATCTACACTGGCTGCTGTTTGTATTAACTTGTCTGTCTACTTCTCCATTCATCTAGCCAGGACAGTATTTACAGACAAGACTGAAGGAGATCAAGGTCTGCACATGATCACAACTGGTACAGTAGGTCCTTTTGTGGTGAAGGTTGGGTTATCCATCCACACAGGCAGCAGAGATGGATGCACTGCCCTCGCAGCTTCATATGCAGACAACCATGATACTGTCTGAGCCCACAGGGTTTGATACCAGCATGCTTTTTATCCTCTTTTCCTACAGCTGTATGGCTGTGCAACTGCAACACATAGGACTAATAGAGCTGTTGAAAGGAAAAAACACTAATGAAGCTGAGAACTGTCGGCTCAGCCTTATTTCTGTTCCTGTAATTTGGGCACTGATAGTTGCCCCTTCATTTTTTACCATGCGTGAGGCTAAGAAGATTAAAAAAAAATTGCTATTTTACTTGTTTAATGATAGAAAATCTACTCTATTTGGTGGCTACTTCTATCTGCTTTATATTTCTTGTTCTGCTCAGAGTGGAGGAGAAATCTTGCTTGACATAAAAGTCTCGCAGTTCAGGTTAGAAAGCACTTGGCTTTTCCCACAAAGGCAGCAGTAGCAAACCATAACATGCCATACTCTGTGCCACCCAGCCTGCTTCTGCAGTCAGCTGGGGACAGATCAAGCTGCATTGGCAGGCATGGGAGAGCTGAGCTCTGTAGAGAGCAGCTCTTGCTGTTGGACATATGCTGGCCATACAGACTTTGCTGAAGAGAGAAAAAAAAATAAAAATAAAATGGAAAAAGCCCAAGGAAAAAAACCTCCCCTCTTTAATGTGACCAGCATGCGCTGATTTCTGTTCCCTGTTGCAGTGAGGAAACAGCAGGTTTCTACAGATGAACTATGTGAGAACAGAATTTGTCTCACTGCCTTATTTTGTGGTTGAGATGGGCAATTAAAAAGCCATATACATGCAATATTTAAATCCCAGACTCACACCTAATAACTATACTGTACATCATCAGAGCTTCAGACAAAACAACTACAAGCAAAACCAGTTTGACAGACCTATTACTAATCCCACCAAAGATTTGCGCAATCAGATACTTCCAAGAAATAGGACCATATTTCCTGAAGTGTCTTACAGCTATCACTGACATGTTCCATGAGATTTTCCAAATACATTCTGGCTGGAATATCATTCCTGGTGACTTCCAGCTCTTGTTGAGTCACCTCTTAACAATCAGACAGAACAATGAGATTGTTACTGATCTCCGTGGGCCAACATTTTAAATCTTTATTGCACTAAGGCTTTGTCACTGGTTCCAGTGACACAGAAGAAAGCAGACGTCTTTGCTCTAACCATGTTTAGTCCTAACAATATAAGAACACCTGGTGGCTTCTGACAATTTTGTTACTTGGAACTTCCATCCAAAAATTATCAGTTTAGGTCAGCCAAAGATATTTGCAAATTTGAGTCAATCAGAAAGATAAAAACCTATTAAAAAGCCAAATTTTTAATCTGCATGCTTAAAAATGAAGACTAAAGAGATGCAAGCAATATGAGCTTTAAGATATTATTTGAAACAGAAAATATCTCCCCTTTTGTGGATATTGGAACACTTCTTATTTCAGTTTGCTGGTTCTGTTTATTTATTGCTTTGGTGTTCACGGGCAGAGCAGACTGTGTTGGAAAGTATCCTACATACAAGCTGTGAAAACTCCCCTCACTTCAATCCATTTCAACATTTTGTAACTTCAGATAAGCTTCAAGCTACCTTAAAACAAAACTGAGGTAGAAATTACAAAAAAAAAAAAAAAGTTATCTTTTATTTCTGGAAGGTTGCTAACTCTTCGCTGTGCTGATGATTAATTTTGTCCAGAGGAAAAAAAAGTCACTGTCATGGGATATTGAATTTTCTTTATCTTTTGTGTGACTCTATTGAGATCATTGTGAGGACAACAGTACTATCCATGCACATACACGAACCATATACATACAGTGACCTAAAACTGAGCGGCAATTTGAAGCAGAAAATTATAATTGAAAACTTGTGCCAGTTCCAGCTCTTAAAGCTGATTCCATTTAGAATTATGCTGTTATGAACACTTGGCCAGGATTAATAAATCGGCTATTTTTCTGAGATTTGATTACATCAAATGTCATTTGATGCAACTCCTATGGAATGTTTAACATGACATTGCTCTTATCTGGCTGCCCAGCGTGGGATTGCTTTTTGGAATCATCGGATACATTTATTAAAAGCCTTCAGAAGGTCACTCACACTGCAAACTAAGGTCAGCCATAATAACGTCTGTATTTAGATGGATGAACTGCTCTGGGCTCCCCCACCTGCTGAAGGGTCTAATGAGCCAGCTGAGAGTTCCTGTCATAGCAAACATACCCCTTCTCAATTATAACCTGTAGAGCGGGTTGAAAATGCACGAGCACGTAGAGCTTTAGGAGTAGGCATTTGATGGCGATGAAAGAAATAAAAACAGGTCCAGAGAGAACACCGACACGCAGCTGAAAAAAAAAAAAAAGTTTGCCTATGCTACAGCAAAAGATATAATGTGTTTCACTCAGAACTCTGGGCACGGGCCTTATTTATGTCTGTTTTAAACCAGATTGCTAGTGAGTGATACGGTTTGTTTCTACAAGAATCCTGCGGTAATAGTCGCAGAAAGCGAAACAGCCTCAGGTGCAGACAGGCCACCGTAAAGCCTTCCACACCGCTCAGCCTCCTCCAAGATGTCGTGTTACCGCGCAGACAGCCCATCTATTACGTCCAGTAAGTGGAGTAGATGGGGATACCGGCATCGGGAAGGATTCCGATTCCTTTCCTGAGGAAAGGAGCCTAAATTCAGTACTGGATATATGCACTCGGTCTGCTTTGGATCAAGTCATCTGCCTACTAGAGTAACCTAAAGGGGGGCATTTAGGGAAAGATGTTTTGGAGCCAGCGTGACTCAGTAAGATGATGGGAGGGCACTGTTGCAGCCATAGGAGCTGTTTTATCCCCATTGATGCCAACGGCTTTCCTGTGCCACTGAGATCACATGCCAGAGACCAACCTCGGGTGTTAAAATACAGGCACACGCTATCCAAAAGGCTGAAATGGTGTGAAGAAAGGAGACTCAGTACATGGCACTGTGGTGGGGCAAGCCAGCGATACTGATGCCACTGTGGTGCCTGTGTGAAATCCGTGGCCGCCCCCGCTCCCCACAGCGAGGGATGGTGCTCAGCCAGGCCCCGCAGAGCCCAGCTCGCACAGCCCAAAGGGTCGTGGGGCCCCGCGTTCCCGGGCCGGGCCCAGGGCTGGCGGCTTCCACCCTCACCCGCCCAGGGTAACAGCCTCCCCCGGGAGCAGCGCTCCCTGCTGACAGGAGCGCTGTTCTCTTTCCTCCTCCCTCAGATCGATAAAAATCGCTCGAAATTAAGCGAAAATATTTATTTATATAAACGCGAGCGTCAGGTAAAGCCGAAGCAGAAAACCCCGCTCGGAGCGCGGCCCGCCGCTGCCATCTGCAGGGTGGCGCTGGAACCGCCGGCTCAGGACCCGCCACAGCGCCCCGGGCAGCGGGGGGACCGGCCGGGCGAGGCAGGCCGGGACAGGCCGGGGCGGGCAGGGCCGGCCAGCGGCTGAGGCGGGCAGGAGGACGCAGACAGAAAAGGCGGGAAGGAGGCAGTCGGTGCCCGTGGGAGCGGGCCCGAGCCATGATTGAGCAGCCTGAGGCTGTAGCAGGGACGCTACAGCCCTGAAGAAGTGCTCCAATGCCAGTACCGGCTCTGAAGAGATTATGGAATAAACTCTGTAGAATAATAACATAAATAATAAACCAGCCATCTAGTCCAACTGCAGCACCTTGTAACAGGCCAGGCCAGAGTGCAGTGACAGGATCATACTAAGGGGTTCTTTTGATACCCATGTCTCAGCATTGTCCTGGACTCACCAGTGAGAAACTCAGGCACAAAAACTGGATTATTCCAGACTTAAAGACAGGGAAATTGTTCAAAAGACCATAGGTATGGGAGACCCTGACTAGAGACAGGACATTTTGGTATAGCTTTGATCACAGATGCACTACTGCCCTTCATCCAGTATGAGCATTCAAGCATCTTTTCCTTTTGTGATCTGTTGGGGGTACTTTGAGTGTCCTTTCCTATGATTAGTCACATTCACTGCTCTCTGATGAGGTTTAGCTCTGATTTCTGAAGGTGACATGATGAAGTGATGGGGCAGGGTTACCTCTGAAGATCAGAAAGGAAAATCAATTTGCAACCTACTAACTAGCCATAGATTAATGTAGGGAAATGACTGGTGTATTAGCTAGTCTCCATTCACTGTGCAGTCAGCACCAGTCATGACAAATTACAAAAATTGCAAAATATGATGCTTTGTCTTAGCGACGAGGCAGCACTCAGTTTCAGGCTTCTGAGAAGTTTGTTAGAAACATGCAGAAATATTTAAACCTAAAAACAAAGAAGCATGAAGTATCCCTTTGACATTAATCGCCATTTAAGGGACATATGTTTTATTTGTTCCACTGGAGTGGTAACAAACTAAAACTACCTTTATTCTGAAGGTGGACAGCCTGTGGGTTAGCTTTTGCAAAATAGCTGAGTTTTAGGCAAAGATCTGTACAGCTTTGGTGCCTTGGCTTTGCTATTGTAAACTGTCTGCTTAGCTTCATTTCAAAACACCAGGGTTTGAAATCAATCATAGTTTTCTTTTGGTTGATACTTGTTTGCTCTACTTCTCAGCTTTTAATACTTCACGGCACTGACTCAGAAGTCTGTGCCAAGAACTGCATCACATTGATATGAACAAAACTCTTGCAAATTCAAGCTGGCCCTCAAAATCCATTAGTGCCCTAGGAAATTCGGGAGTTGGAACCGTTGCAATAGAAAGGTATAGATTTGGTTTACATATGTTGACATGAGGATCTCAGTTGCACCCGTTATGAGAGTAACCGCACTTGGTGATGAGTGAGTGGGTTCTCCAAGGGGGAATGGAAAAATCAGAAATGGACCCTGTGTGGGAGCAATACGCTAAGGTGCTGACAGCTTAATGAATAACTTGACTGTTATGACAGTAGGACACCTTGCAGTTCCAAGAGCAAATATTTGAAATCATATGCAATGCAGGAAATGTATATATGTATGTAGAGAATACATGGCTTACCCGTATCACTAACAGATGGTCTATGTTTTCACTTCAGAGGTTTTCTTCTGCACAATCATGAGTTACTGGGGGTGAGAGTGAATCCATAGCTTGCATCTGATGACATAAAATGGAACAGTGTATTAAAGTCCCCTTTTTATGGTGGCCATATGGCTCAGAGGTTTTGGTAACAGCTAATTAAGATATTTGCCTGTAGGCCGCCCCCCGCCCCTTATAAACCTACTTCTACTACTACTGATCCAAAAGCTCCAACCAGACTAAAATAAGGTGGGTTTTAAAAGATGGTTCTTTAAGGATACAGCAACATTTAAAAAAAAATAAATTAAAAATTCTGTTCTGAATTGCCATTTACATTTTCCTAAAGTTTCAGTGGACTATGGAGACAAAACCTACCTTTGTCTAAGGGTTTTGCCTAAGGCAAGTTTTAGGGGTGCACATTGAAGAGATGAATTTCTGAGGATCTGGAAATACCAGTTTCTGCTATGTGTCAGTTTTGGGGACCTGAAGACTGTCTGTTCTAGAGCTATACATCTTGAGCCTTTCTTACCTTGTCATTCCCTGACACAAGTAAAACCAGGCACCTCTTTTCTACAGATGTTCTGTATAGTTGATCCCATCAAGAGTTATTTTTTTTATTCTCTCTTGAGAATGGATGGGAATTCTTGAAATCTGTGAGGCTTGTGATTTTGCTAGCTTATTCATGGGTGATTATTAATTTTGCAGACTGCTCAGATTTTGAACACTAATTTTTCCTTAAAAGTAAGTGCTTATAAAGAAGCAGTTGTGACATTTTCAAGGAGAAAATAATGCTCTTTACAGCATCCTCATCAAGAAAATTATTCTTATATTTATTTTAGCAATTTGTACCGTGTATTAGGAACATGGTATTTTCTCTTTATTTTCAGTAAACATGTCTTTATGAGTCCCTTGTTAATGTTATCTACAACAAAAGCAACAACCATCCAGTCAACCAAACCAAAGACTTTGGAAGCAGAAGACAGCAGATTAATCAAAGCAATGGGAAAAAAAGTCTGATCAACAGCAGAAAAGTAAAATGATGGAACTCCTATACAAGTCAAGGTGCTTGTAAAGACAGTTGCAGCTTGTAAACGTAACACTGAAGGAATTTAATACTGGTGAAATTGAAGTGAATAATTGTTTGGAATAGACTCTTGAGAATCAGTGACATTCACAAAAATTTTATACTGACTACTGATAAAGAGAGTTAGTGCAGGAGGTTTCCTTAAAGGAAGCAGCTATTTTCCATGCTCACTACTGGTTTAGCTTTACTTTTCTGATTGTTACATCTCACAGTTCATCTTCTGGGAGTCAACTTTCCAATCCCACATACGGGGTTTTGTAGGGCTCAGTCCTTGGGGAAAGAACAGTCCAACACAAGCATTTCATGTGAGCCTGGCAAGGTAATTGTCTCCTGCAGCTGTCAGGACTAATCACTCAATGGAAACCAGGCCCCAGCATTTGTGGTAGCCTGAGGGCAAGCAAAATATCAATTGGGCTACAAATCAAGAGTGCAGCATCCTCTTGCACCATGAATCAGTTAAATGAGACAAGCAATTCAAGTGCTAAGTCAACATGGTCTGTATAAACAGGAGTTTGGAAACTATATTCCAGTGATTTGCTTCACCTTATTTTTAAAAGGTAGCTAAAAAGAGAGAGAGAACATGATTACACTGCTTGGGTTGGACAAACTAATCTGGATAAGAGAACCACAATCCTGGCATCTTCACAGAAATTCCAGCTCAATCTATAATCTATTTTGGCTGGAAAAAGTTATCAATTTTTAAAAAACACAACTCCATTCTTGTTCATTTAATTGCAGACCTGAAGCAGAAGCATAATATACTAGATGTCACTTGAAATCTGTTCTCATTCATCTGCAAGCAAACATTGGGTATCCTTGTGCACTTGTGATCTGCAGATTGATTTGCAGACTGAAGAAACTGGAATCAGCTTTGCAAAGAAGAGCTTTCTAAGTAGGAAAAGCCTTACAACAATAAGCTGACAGCTGAAACTTGGCGATTTTGCCTGAATGTTTTTCCTTCATCATAAATTCACATTGAAGGATGTGAGTCCAGAAGCAAGTTGGAACATAAATACTGGGAATCACTAATAGCAGAATGGGGATGACTACATGATTGTTGTTTTGTACAGAGGTAGCAGTGAAGAATTCCCAGCAGGTCATAAAAAGAATAAAAAGACAAGGCAAAATGGGCAAGATGGAAATCAGCTGCAGCAATCTCCCCTCTGAGTACAAATGTCTCCTAAGCTGTGGTTACACATGCCCTCATCCAGACACTTTGCAGAGGATTGTTAGGACATGCCATGCTAATGCTGCTTTAGAGGAAGCCCTTTTAGTCCAGTAGAAACTGGAATTTCAGCTCTGAACACAGAATTGGATGATAACAACCCAAATTTTTAAGCAATCACCACAGTTAAAGAACTAAGTAGGCAAAAAAAAAAAAAAATGATGCTATATGTGTGATTGGCTTTCTGTTTAGACTGAGACCACTGAGCTGGGGATGAAGTATAATGGTGGGCTGATATGGGGTACCTCCTTCTCCTCCCACGGTCTCCATCTGAACTAGATCATTCACGTCTACCGTCTGTCTGGCATCATCGATTTTTCTTTCAAGGTAAATATTTTCCTTCACTTGCAGGTCCAGTAATGGGAACCCAGCCAATTTGCTCCATGTTAAGTAGGTGATACCTGCGTGTTTCTAGAACATACATTTGTAAGACACATCAGTACTCAAAAGGCATTCTCTTCTCACTTCACTGCTTCTGCACTGATGTAACTCCAATGCTTCTGCTAATCCCTTTTTACACTAAGAATCCTAGTGTTTCTAAATATGACGCTACCAACATACTACAGACCCTTGACTGTCAGTGCTAGCTGTGTAGAGCACAGCCATGGACACCAGGTTTGACTCATCAGATGTGGATTTAAAGAATCATAACATCCACACCTCGTTTTCAACCAAAGATGGAAGAGACTTCAGAACAATGGAATAGATAAATGGGTTTTGGGAGATTGTACCTGCTCAAGATGGAGAACAGGCTCAAAGTTGAGCTTTAGTCTAGAATCATAATAAATTAATATCTCTATTTGCAACAGAAAGAAAATTGAAATATTGTGGCAAAGAAATGGATAGTGAGTAATATCACTTTGGAATTGAATCGATCTTTAATAGTATAGGGAAGCTTTGTACCTGACATTTTGTTGTCAGGGTGCCTAGAGTTGGCTAAACCAAAAGTTTTTAATGTGTACTTTTATGGGGGAAGGGGAAAGTCAAGGTTTTCAGTTAAATAATAATAATAAAAACCTTCTCTATTTTTTTCCCTTTGATTTCTCTGGCCTTTGGAGGGAGGCTGTCAAATTTACCAGAATTTGTACCAGAAGTGCCTGGAGGAGAGCATCCTCTTAACATTGCCTGTGATGAATGTTTGCACTCTGCTGTTGTAAAATGTGTGGCACTTTAGGGAAGAAAAAAAAAAGGAGAAGGAAGAAGGAAGTCGATCTGTGTGCTGTACATCATCCACACAAACAGAAATCCTGTATGAAGATCGTCTGTCGGGTCTTGAAAATGCAATACCCAATGCAAGCTTCTGTGGTCACGGAACGGGATGGAAGAAGATGTCAGACAAACACCATTATCAGAAGGGAGGGGAACCATGAGATTATTGCTCTCAACTTCTCAAAGTTCTGGGAAAGGGGTAAAGCTCATTAGAGCCAGCTATCTGTGCCGACTTCCCTCTCCCCCTGACTGCCACTTGATTCTAGACGTGAAGAACAGACAAAAACTTATCACTGCCAGTGTCTTTAAAGATGCCCACACAAGTTCCCTGCAGACCAGAGAGGGGAAAAAAGTCCATTTTGTCTGGACAGGTATCAGTTTTAAGCTTGTCTTATCTTCACACACCCACCAACCTCCCCATGTGGGAGCGGGACTATCGCTGCACAGTGTGCAGGGTGAACTCCAGCTCTCCCTTCTGAGAACTGATAAGAAGGGATGCATGAATTGCCCTTTTCAGCCAAGCTCACGGTGTGCAGCCAATCTTTATCTCCAGTCTTAAGGAAGGAAAAGCAGAAACCAGCTAAAAGCCTTTCTTTCCCCTATTCTCTGATATTCTATAAGTCACATTGGGAGATTAATATTGCAGCCCGTCCCTCCTCCTCCCCCTACCCCAAAAAATCCCTGTTGCGACTGAGCAGGCTGATAAACTTCAAAATAAAAACAGATGTGGCAGGAAGAATGATTTATGCACTTCCCCACGTGCTTCAGTTTCTACATAATGCCAGGGTGTGGAGGGTTTTTATAACTTTATTGTCCACATAGTATTATTCAACCATTTTTACTTCCAAATTGGGACTATAAGGGAGGTGGGAACAATACTCAGACCTAGAAACACCGGGATGAGAAGAGCAAAGCACTGCTGCAATGTGAAGGAAACCACCAGAGATCCAAGCTGATGGCACAAGAGAAACATAAAAGAGAAAGGGAAAAAGTTATATGGAAAGGAAGGAGGAAAAAGATAAAAACAACTGCACATCTTTGGAGCAGCTTGGGGCACAGCCTCTGACAGCAGAGAAATGGGGTTCAGTGACATAGATCCATCTTTACAGAATCATTATTATTCTTACTACTATTATTATTGTCAGTGCCTGACAGTCCTAGGCTGTTGTTTTGAAAGCTTAGCTTTGAATGCTTTAAATGGGAGCTGAAATTACCATCTACCGATATTGAATCATTAAAATCTCCACTGACTAATTAGGTCTGCAGAAGAGAACATTAACATTGTCTTGCTGCACTCAGGGCCTTGTGCTAATAGAAAGAAACCTGTTGCTTTTTTTTAATTATTGTTATTAAAAGTCACCAAAGACACATGCAGACATCCCTATCAGTGTATAGTTGCATCACCAATAAACTATGTAGGAAACCAGACTTTGCTGGACAACAGCAAGGTGGGGAGGTGCTTGAACTTGAGGCAACTGCCTGGCATGAGTTGCTGGTATCAGTGTGCTGGCTCAGATCACGTGCTATCTAAATTTCTTTACTGGCTTTCTAGCATTTCATGCCTGTTTTCACTCAAGTGTTTATTTCTATAAACAGACCTAACCTTAGAAAACAATATAATGACATCCTTCCTGGGGGAGGAGGGGGAGAGAAGTTTCCTCGAATTACTCAGGAGGGTTTCCGCTGGCGTTTTATTTTCAATAATCCAAGAGGTAAATGGCCGCTTTTGAACTCTGCCCTCTGCCCTTTTTATTTTGCAACTTGGGCAAAGATCAAGCCCAGAGTCAAAAGTGTCAGCAAAAATGGCTGTGATATGTGTGTGCTTTCCTTTAGGAAAGTCCTCGTGATTATGTTTACAGAATTCATTATAAACTCATGCTCCAGATTAAAAGCAAATGTCTAAGTGTCCTGTGGGGAATTGCAGGGTTGAGGATGCAGCCTCTGAGAGATGCATAGGATCAATGGGAGCATTACCAGGGAAAGGGAGCAGGGTTATGCTAAAGACAAATTGTGGACATGGGTCCAACAAGGGGATTAGAGANAAAAAAACAACCAAAAAAGAAGAGTCAGAAAAAGTATTTCAGCAAAATCAAAGCAACACAGGACATACCTCTTCAAAGTGAGTACACAGTTGTGCCAATATCTGATCATAGCAGAATCCTCAATGAAATAAACTTAATCTATCTAGAAATAAAATTGAAAGAGTCCAAGACAGAGGGAGTGTACCAGAACATGTTGAACACAGCATGCCATCAAAACCTGGACTGCCAGGCTCCTTCTGGACATGTGAAAGAGGCATTTAATAGCATGAGATGCAGAGAAAGGCAGCAGAGGTGAGGGCAAGCCAGCTATATGTCTATTTACTCACTACTTATACTGCTCCATCCCCAGACAGCACATGAATGTTGGTATCCCATATTTGGTTACTACTCAGGGCACTGACCCAAGGGATAATAAAGATCTTGGCTAAAATAGATGGTCTAACAGTGGCACGTCCTTTTTGATTATCAAAAGGCATTTCTCATTTTGAAGGAGGATCTGGGAACACAGGAGAGGCAAATAGACTAACCAGGTCCCTTTTCTTCTGAGAGCTTCATGGTAATTGCTGCTGACAAGACTCCTGTATAGCAGTGAGGTCTCAGGAAGAACTGGTAACCATCTTGGAGCTGATTAACACGAGGTGTTATCCCTGACCCCTGTCATGAGAGACCCTCTCTATGTCCAGTATCAGCGATAGGGATGCAGTGGATTTGGGATAGGACTGGGAGGAAGTGAATGAAAAGTAAATTGGGTTGTTACTTCCTGAAACAACTCTAGATAACTTATTTATACTATTTTTGTTACAACTGTCAGTCTGCCAGTGTAACTGCTCAGAGCACCTTTGTGACAGGGCTTGGAGAACCAAATGTGTTTTGAACCTTCTCTGTGGTTAACAGGAGATGTCAGTGGTGAAGAGGCACTATCCACAATGCTTTGAGTCCTCCAGAAAAAAAGACCTGCCCTGGATACCTCTGCCTTCTCTGCACACAGGCAACCTGACACAGGGAACCTCCTGATGAATCTCTTGGAATTGCCTCATTTACTGGTATGCCTGAGAATAAAAAAGAAAAAAGTTCTGCACTGCAGTGTGTTTGCATTCTGCTGCCCAGCAACCTGTCAGCAACCTGATGTGGGACTAAAGTACCATCCTACAACAGATGAGCTGGATTTTTCTTTAAATTGTGTTAAAAGTCTCTTCCCATTTTATACAATTTAGCAACTGTAGCATAGCCTACACAGCTTTAAACATATTTGATTTCATGTAAGTGAAATGGGCAACTGTATAGCCCCAAGGGGCTCTTTAATGGGTCACTCATCCATCAGGTTAGTGGGCAAAGGGCTGCTTGTCCTTTGTGGATTGTTTGTACTCTTACAGCACAACATCCCTACAGATCTCCCGAGAGCTGCTTTGAAATGGCCAACATTTACCTAGGATATATTCAGATTTCACTTTATCCCAGCTGTCAAACTTTGTGTATTTTTCCAATGTCAAACAGATTTTAAGATGGAGGAAGGAGATAATATGATGATAAAAAGACCAATTTAAAGGTAGCTTTTAAAATATTATATACAGCACAGGACAATTTATTTTTTTCCCCCAAATTTAAGCCAAGTGGTAATGGAACATATATACATAGAGAGGGCCAGAAACAGACTTTCCTAAAGAAAATGTATGTGTGCACATCTTTCCTCATGTGTACACACATACACACAACCAACCATGTGGTTCTGGATTTTGTTTTTTTCTCTAAGGCATATTTTTTAACTTTCTTTTCTGTCAGCTTGTAAAACATGATTTTTATTCTTCCTTTAATGGCCTGGACTAATTACTCACAATGACCTTTGACATTCAAGTGCCTTCATTTATGGTAGCGCATTCCTTTCAACAGAAACATATTGGCTTGGTTTTACAGGGTGCTGATGTCTGGCCTGGCAGCTCAAACCTCAACAGCCCTACCACCATCCACAGCACAGCCTAGTTTTGGGAGTCAAAAGCATCATCCTTTCACGGGCCAGGTTTCTCATAAACACTGTAAAAATTTCACCTGAGCAGAAATATCACAATTTGCTTTCAATGTTAAGATTGTGCCACTAGAACTTATCTCAGGCAAAAATCAATAAATAAATGTACTTTTGGGAAAAGGTGAAGGCATGTGCAAATGCCAAAGCTAAATCTGGGAATTAAGTAAATTGTGCTGGCAGAAAGCTCCACCCTGTTTAATGCATCTTCTGAGGAGGGCTGAGCGCTGTGGTGTGGTACAGAGATGGTTTTGTAAGCTCAGCTACACTGTGAGCCTCTAGCAACTCCTGGTGAGCACAAAATACTGTCAGTAATTAAGATACTGCAGGGAAGACTTTGTTGGTGCTCACCTCCTGCAAGAGCAGAAGTCTCCTCCTTAGAATTTTAAATACAGGCAACAAAAAAAAAAATCCAGGTGTACCACAAGGTTAATTTAAAAAATTGTTGTTAGGATTCAATGAGAATACTCTGTTGAAAACATCACAAAAGTATTCTACCAAATACACAAAAGATACAGAAAAGACCTGAGATTCTGCCACATCGCTTACCAATGTCGGTGGGATCACATACAAGCAGGGAATTAGGGGTGGTCTCATGATTGAGGCAATTGGTTAGGTTTTAAAAGATACACCTTCTACAATAACCTCTCCCTGATCTTTGACAAATTGCTTAAAATTTGAAACTGGAAGTTTCTGAACCTTCTGGCCTAAGTTCAGAAAAGTCCCATATTAATATACAACTTCAGAGCAGCCCCATCTCTGTTCAGAAAAATACATAAGTGCACGGCTGAATTCTTGGATGGCAAACCAAAATGGATTTTCTGTGGAGAAGAACTCACATCTTGGCTGGAGCAGTAGTAACATTAAATACATTACAGCTACTCAAATGCTATTGCAATGATAGGAAAACCTAGTTAAACAGAATATACATGGATATTGTGCAGTGTAAAAAAAAAAAAAAGAGAAATGGTTCCCTGTCAACCACTGTTTACCCAAAATAACAAAGCAAACCAGACAAAAAACCCCAAAAAGGTGTAGGAGGAGATGCTCTCTGTTGAGATAGATTGCTGGAGAAAGAGGAGGAAGAGGCATGCAGAAAATGAATGTGTTCGTAGGTGTTTTGCAGTAGTTACATAGTTTTCATGATAAGCCTTTAAGCTTTTGGGTTATTTTTCTTGGGTCTTTTAGATTCTTTTTTTTCTTCGTCGGCCTCCTCTGCACTAATACAGACTCTCAGAGAAAGACCATTTACTTACTCTGTTGTCAACGCATCTGGACGTCTTGTCAAAACAATATAATTTTACTTTGTAACTTTTTGACACTGGTATTTATTGCACCTGTCTTTAGTCATGATTTATGACTTGTCTGGTGAGTATTACTCTACAGCTCCAAGTTTACAATACCAGATAAGTGAAGCATTTGAAGTCCCGAATGGGCTACAGATTTATAGATGTATATTTCTCTCTCCTCCTCCAAAAATGGAAATTAAGATGAGCACTTTCTCCCATTTTTCTGGGTGGTGGAAATCAAGACAATCAGATAATTTCTTTGGAAATGAAAAAAGAAAAAAATAACACTGTTTGCTGCTGTCTGTCTTAGGAGGAATCCAGTCAAGTGATCTTCCTTAGGGGAATGCATTGCAGTCAGAACAGGGCTTGTTTTAATTAATAGAGAGCTGGCTCTCTGCATGGCATTTTAACACCTAGAACTAAGTGTCGGGGATGGGGACATTAGCCTCATGCAAGTCATAGCATTCAGAAGAATCCATTGGTTTGACATTCTGAATTACCAGGTGTGTAACACTGTAGGATAATACCAAACACTGAAAATGTAAGGCCAAATATGAAAAAATCCCAGCTTTCCCTACCTGAGAAACCTCACTGAAGAAAATGGGGTTTAATAATGTAAACTGTATCTATGAAAAGCTGTTGTAGAATGTGAGTCTAAATACTTGACAAGAGTAACAATCTTACATCGTAAAAATCCCAACCTTTTCTTCTTTCCTTTTAGAAAACCTAAAATTGGGGTCTAAATCAACTTGACAGTATCCCTTAAAAATATAGTATGCTTGAAAGGTATTTATTATTCTACTGCTGTTAAAGCGGGTCTTTCAAATTTGCCAGACTTTAAAACAAATCCGGGCTTCCTTCCTAGTCAAGGTTCTTTTCAAATCTGATCCGGTATTGCAGATGTAACACAAGACTGTTGACACAGTTTGGTTGTTGTAACGTAAGTATCCTTCCAGTGTATCTCTCATCTAAGGCAAAGAAACATACGAATGTGTGAACCTCAGATAAAATTGTTTTGTAAACATAAAGCCACTTTCATTTGTCAGAATTTCATTAAATTATAAAGGTACCTGGCAGGGTTTGCTATTGTAATCCCCTAGGGATATACATAGCATCAATTCCCTGTTCTGATCCTTTGATAGGCATTGAGTGGGAATCGGGGACTGTAAGACTTGGGGAGCCCAGGAAGGAAAACCTGAGATTCTTTTTCCAAGTATTTTCTTGTGTTAAAGTGAAAAGCCAAACCAACACACACCTCCAAAACCACCCTACCATATATTCTTTTTGAAGAATATATCTTTGATGAATATATCTTCTTTTTGAAGAATATATGGTAAACAACTGTAAGAGAAGGGAAAGAAAACCCTTACTGGCCAAGCTGTTGTATCAAATACAGCTGGTGACTTCCAGTAACAAAGCAAGACGGGACCTGGTCTCTGGAGGCAGCGTGGATTGCCTCTCCTGCCCCAAACTTTGCACATTCTCAAAAGCTTTGATGGACTGCCAACGAAAATATTGGGCAGGCATCAACTGTGCGGTTGCCACGGAGATCTAGTAAGCCAGGGCAGTGGGAGCAGAGATTTCCATCAACAGGACTTTAACAAAAGCCTTGATTCAGTGGTGAGCTCTTAGGTTAGATGCTTCTGGGCTTTAGCAGTGTACACAAAATGGTGAATTTACTACTGAGATTGCTAAGCTATTACAATTCGTGATTTCTTCAGGGAAGAAAGCACAACCCTACTTTTCTTTCTGAATCAAGATTGACCTTTTTAATTCTTCCTTGCCCTTTAAAATGAGAAGTAACAAGGTTGGCTCTGCACCAGTCAAATGTAATTCATTGCCATATGGAGATATCTACATTATAGGTTTTGGGGCCATAGGATCACACTGTCGATTTGGATACACGTTCTCATCTCATAGGAATTATCATTGGCTGCTTTGAAAAGACAGTAGAAATACCCAACACTGGTGTGGCAGTGACCATCTCAGAGGACATAAAATCCATCTGCAAATAAAACTGATTAACCTTATACTTGTCACAGATAAAATGATAATGTGTTCTCATTAGAGAGTCTGGTGACAGTTTTTGCCAGAAAGAGCTGAAGTAGGGAAGATTTTGACAGACTAGAAAGCAAGGAGAAACAGCAAAGTGAGATATTTCCAAAATCTTGTTTTGGGTGTTTTACACAGAATTGTGTATGGATTCCTATTTTAGTTCTGATAATACATTCAAAGCAATACTGAACTAATTGAATGTGCTTTCAGATCTTTTCAGTAACAACCAGCAAATCTGTGGGACAGTCTCTTGGGTAAGACCTGAAAGGGATTTGTAATAAGTAGCTGCTTTAGGTTTAAAACAGAACTGAGGAAATTTCTGACCAGACTTTCCCTAAAAGTGATGTACATGTGACTGTTGCATTTCGAAAGAAAACCTAACATTTTATTACCTTATGAAGCCCTAAAGGCAGAATGAAAATAATGTTAAAATAAGAAACGTGATTGTTTACAGATTTCCATCTAACTAGGAATATATTTTCAGGCACTTAGAGCAATTAAATTATACATCTTGATAAACAAGTATGAATTAAGTGAAACTTTATACAAAGTTTCATTTAAACTCAGATCTTTTAAGGGCAGTCTTAAGAGAATTTGTTAAACACCGAACACTAACGATTACTTGTGCTCTAAAAAAATAACATGCTGGTGTTCTCTTAGAAGTCACAAAGAGTTTGGGATTTAGCTGCAATGAGAGCAAAGAGGAGATATAAAAATACTCGATCTCCATTCACAGAGATTTGACTAAGTGCTATTAGGGGGTAGGAGACACCATCTCTGACATTCAGGAAGAACAATCAGAGGAAACAATCACTTATCAAGGTGGTAGTAACAGCTAACAGTTGGAAGAGACAGCAAGCTTCATCCTTAATGCAGTATTCAGCAGAGATCAGACTGTGAGTGGTATATGGACAAGTTATTCCACAGTTCTGCACCCTATGGATGTCCTTAATCCTCCCTTGCAACTGCCAGCAGATACTGTCAGTCAAACCTCCTGGTAGATAAGCTTTGGCTCCAGCTTACTACGTTCTTTTACATTACTGATGAGATGAGGAAAGAATTTCAACCCAGAATGCTCATTGCCTTTACATTATATGGAGTTTTGCTGTTATCCGTAGTGAGACTGGACTTGGTCCAGTATATGAGGCCTGATGGAGCTGGAATTAAACCAGAACATCCAGGACACTGTCTGGAATTAGCAGTTACTTCCACATGCATCCAACTTGTCTGAAACACACCTAGCTAGTTAGAAAAATCTCTTAAGGACATGGGGATGAAATCTGTAAGGAGAGAAGAACACCATGCAAGTCCACAACACTTTGGTCTGCCTCTGGTTTGTTGATGAGCTGGATCTAAATGAGTTACAGTTCCATTAACACAGCTATCCAAGGGTATACTGAATGACACAAGTACACATTTCTTCCATAGAAAACGAGCCCAAGCAAACTCTTTTGATAGAAACTGGGAGAAAAATCACATTGCTACTCATGCTTAACCAACTCTACCAGTGAGTTGCCAAGCCTGTGACATCATCACTGGCAACATACAAGCTTCAGATTAGAAGTAGCCTGATGACATCACCCTTCCAGTTTGTATCTAACAGATGGTTTCTGTATATTGTGTAATTTTAGATCATTATTCATGGTTTTGGTCAGTATAATTCAGGAAGTGAAAAAACTGCCAAGAAAAATTGACCTGGAACTAGTTCAAAGAGACTAAATTATTTTATTGATTAGACTCCTTAGCTTTCATTTTCCAACAGAGCCATCATGAATCATCGATACACAATAATATCTGAGTAATTTCTGTAAAAGCTGAATTAAGTGCTCCAAAACAAGGTAAGCTTTGAAGGATTAGGCCTTCAAGCTGTTTGAAAGCAAGATAGCTACAAAGATTTGCTGGGCAGCCCTGAAAGGGGGCCAGAAGCTATTTACCAAGGCAAGTGGTTTGTTTGAACTGGATTTTTATTTATTTTCATATTATACTTGTTGACTTCATATCCGCCTTCAGCTCAGAGGCTCATGAGAGGCATGTTTTTCACCAACATGAACATGGGCCAGAAAGGAAGGGCCTTCTGAGAGGCCTCATCAAGCACAGCCCCAGCATCAGGACAAAGCACCACCAGCCTGCTGAGAAAGGCAAAAGGGAAAATAAAACCCCAAAAATATCAAAACACAAACCCATCAGATGGAAGGGGGTAAGAAAGGCTGCAGAATCTTTTTGTTAGGAAGGTTTACAGAAGAATGTACTCATGCAGAAGGCTTCATGTCAGAAATACTCAGAGGGCAGTGATGAGTGAAACTCTGCATCATTTGTCTAGTATACATCTATCAGATGCATGTGACACTGAGTGCACAGGGTATCATCAGATTGTGCTTTTGTGGCAAGTTTCCTTTGCCTGATCCACACCAGAGTGCAGGATCTACCCCAAAATCATCAGTCTGCTCCAATCAGGAGTGGGTGTCAACATACTCCATCCACCAACACTAACTTTCAGGCAACTTCAGCCTCTGAGACAAGTCATAGGGATGCTGGAAGGCAGTTTCCCTGTAGCAGTTCCCTAAAAGCATCTTTAGCAAATGTCTCAAACCCACACTATCAGAGGGTTAAGCAGTACAAAAGCAAAACACGAGGTTTATAGGTGGGAAGAGAGATTAAGTCCAGATTGCAATGGAGGAACTGAAAGCAGCTCGGTTTCTGGTCATCAGTAAGAGCACAACCAAATCATGAACAAAGATCTCCCAGCATTACAAAAGGAGTATGTGAAGAAAACATTAGAGTCTTTGAAGTAATTTCATATCTTTAGCATGTTGTTCACCAGTTAACAGCACCCCTGAAACATCTTGTGCTGGGGTATACTCCAGCATTTACAGAAACCAAACAAGCTGCACATCAGAAGTGCAACAGCTTCTCTACAGACATTTTCCCTCTCTCTTCCTGCTATGTTTGAATAAAAGAGCATGAAAATTTAATTCTGTGAAATGCTCTTTGCCCAGGCTGAGCAGGCACACAGCTGTAAGAGTCACTATGCCTGGATATTTCAGTGCAGAACAAATACTTGTTGAAAGATGCACAAGTGTAACTTTGTGTAGTAGGTTCCACATATTACTGTGCATGTTAACTTCACCATGCTTTTAAGAATAAAGTTCTAGGGACTATTAGATGCCATTTTGCTAAATGCTCTCTTACCCAAATATCCTGCTTTGCCAAGTTTAAATATTTAAAGGAAGACATTGTAGTTTAATTAAAATCTTTATGGGGAAAAATTTCTGGCCTTACCTTTCCAGTCACGCAGAAATCAAATATGGCATTGAAAACCTGTCTCTTTCCATCTGAAAACATATGGTTTGACACCATTCTGTTTTGTGAGAATATTTTACAAGTTTGGGGTTTGTTCTTATGTAAAATTAAATCAAATTTTAAAGCCTCAAGGTTGGCTGCTAAGTAGGAAGTGTTGTTCAAATGCCAAATATAACACCTAGTTTTTGTTACTTGAGCTTCAGGTGCTGAGGTTGCAAAAGCTAGGGGGAAATAATTTTAAGAAGATTTTTAAAGTTTGAGCCTCTCCTGTTCTCAATGCAGACACCCTTTACTTGGAATACTGCAAACAACATGTCCTGATAACTAGTACAGCTCTATATGCAGACTGGTGTCCCATGTATACTCCAGTTGTGGTGGGAGATGTGTCCAGGCTGTGTACTGGGATGACAAGCAAAAGGGTTGTGCATGGAGCAGTTGTCAGGTTGAGTCAGAGATTGTGATGCGTACACAAAGTCATTCTTGACTGCAAGAAGAATGTCTCCCAAAGCAAATACTTCAGTGTCTTCATTTATTCCCCTTATTTTATGTTTGTTTACTAACACAGAAGCCTATTTGTAAGACTATTTTATGGAGCAGCATTACATTTTATCCGTCTTCCCAAGCTTTTCCTAAACAACCTTTCCCTAAAGCTGATATAGCAGAGTTTATAAGCCACATTTAAATACTCTGCACTTTCACATCCAACTAACACCACCCAAAATCTGAATAAAAAGCTAAAATATTCTCTACCATTTTTATAAAGTCAGAACATCCAAGAAATCGCAATCATAAAGCTCACTTGTGTTAACAATGATAAAATGATTCAAAATGACCTGTCTTAACCTGAAGGAAGCATAAACCATAAAACTTAACAACTGCTTCAGATGACTTTATTATCCAAGTTTTCATGAAGAGTAAGCATAATAGCCATAAATCTGTTCTGAGAGGAAACTCCCTCTACACACACATAGCCAGCAGGAGAAATACCGTAAAGATATTTCTCTAAAGTTTTTATTTGCTTTTAGGGCTAGTATTTGTTACTGAGACATGTTTTTAGCTTTCTGGTTATCTGGGGATTTTGTTTGCCAGCTGTTCCCAAAAAAATAAAAAAAATAATTTTAAAAATATCCTTTCCTCCTTCCTGATTTCAGTAACCAAACGAAAATCAGAGTAGCGATCAACACATAATTCTGTTTTCCTTCAAAGCATCCACATTAAGTACTTTCCTCAAGCATTTCCAAACCAGATAGCATCCCTTTCTGAACATCCCACTCCAGGAAAGGGGGGGTGGGGGAAGAAAAAACAAACCTGACATTTTCCTTATCAGTTGTGTGAGGATCAGCTTGGGATTTTGCAGTATGTAACACAGCACATGGAGGAGACGGCGTGGATTTGGAGGAGGATGGCTACAGATAAGAAATTTCCCTTGGCTATGTTTGCCAAACCACGGAACATGCTGATGACTGTCTGCTTTATCCGGTTTCAGTATATTTTTTCTTCATTTTCATGGTCTTAAAGGTGACAGTCACTTGAAAAAAGTGGACAGAGAATATTATATATGCTTTATAGGTCCACATATTCACTATTAAGTAATCCAGTGAAATAATGGCCAGCTGGAGAGGAGGAGATGATGCTTGTATAGTTCTCAACAGTGACCCTTGAGGACTGGAACAGAGATGTATTAACTATAGCCAGAAGGAAGCACTTTGTCTCCTAAATCCCTTGGAGCAAGTTGGTTTTCCTTGCCAGTCTGCGATTGATTGAGTCATCACAGGTCAGTGATGGCTGTGGATAAATATTTCCTTTGAAAACGTCAGACTTCACAAAATGGTACAATAAATCCCCACACATGAGCAGAGTCAAATGAGCAGGACTTCAACAGCCAGAGCTGGCACGAAAGGAGCATTTGTGGGACCTCAACTGACACCACCATTTGGAGACATATGCAAAGTGCATGTTGCTTGAATGAATCATGTTGGTTTTAAGTGATCTTCTCAAGGCAAACAAAATTGTTTTCAATTCCATGTGACCCACCCCGTCCCTCCAAGGCTTTCCCTATCCCCCTGTATCCTTCACCGAGGAGTCAGAGTCCATGCAGACAGTACCTCAGTGTCTGAAACATTCAAGATTCTACTTCATCTGTTCTTCAGGAGGGTCAAGGAGGTCACTAACCTTTCAGCTGGACTAAAGCAGGTATCCAGGAAAGCCAAGGTGATATTTAAATCTTCCCACAGGTCTTCACCTTCATCAGCATCATGATGCCTGATGAAGGGATTTGCCTATATCTTGCATGCTGAGTTAACAGGCTATTTAGTGCAGCATTCCCTGGGAAAGCCTGCAGATTTCACTAAAATACTGCAGTCACCACTGAAATGCAGACTCCATTAACATTGGCTGAGGGAATCTATTCCTATGGAGTTCAAAGTTAGGAAGAATCAGTCAGTTTCAGGTTTGGAAAGTCATTCCTGCTTTAAATTCTCTAAATTAACCCCAAAATTCAATATCAAGGATAGTTATAGAGAAGAAAAAAAAAAAGAAACGTTGTTTTTCAAGACCTATTTATTTTGCTTGTTAATGGATTAAAATAGCTCCCAGCTGTGTAAAGTTCTCATTATGTTCATTACTTATAATGCACCTCACAATGAGATGATTAATTCAGCACACTTGCAGGCCCTTCATTGAATACTGTTGATTACACAATTATGTTAATCCATTTGTGTTTGTTTTCTCACTGCTCTGATGATGGTTAAGACCAATTTCTTTGCTGAATTATTCCATGTACACACCAGAAGTTTTGCTAACATTTGCAAAGGCCAAATCCACCATTTGCAAACAATGTGAAGGTGAAAATTGCAGATTATTTGTCTCTAGTGTATTTTGGATTGCTAAGAAAAGTGCTGGACTTCGTTTTGATTCCTCCTGTCTTGGGCCAGCTCCTGAAGAAGAGGGACATTGGTTTTCTATGTCTGCTTTAACACTGAAGTGGTAACTTCAAGCCAAGTAGAGATTAATCTTTTCATCCCCTTTGTGTGTTCTTGTGTGGATCACATTCAGTAGCTGATTTGATCTTTTATTTCCATGAGACTAGCGACAAAAAAGGTTTTTGGTAACGTTGTACAGATGGATGTGCAAGTAACCCAAATATCAAGCCAGGCAGAATCAGAAACCTGATGTTTGCAAGAGGAAACCAGCAGCCTTTCAGCAAGATCAACCCCATAAAGAGTAGACAGTTATACCCCTTATTTGTTTTAGATTCAGTCTCTAATTTGATATCAAGCAGCAGATGACTAGAAAGGGAAGAATCTCCTACTTCTAGATGAAAGTATTTTTGTCAGTAACAAATATGGAAAGGGAAATACTGCGGTAGGAGAAATATGTAATAAATTTTTACAGTATTTGCTCAGCTTAGTTGGATGGGGCAGTGGTTCTTTAAGTATATTTGTCAGTTACCTATGAAGACATGTGATGGAAATATTTTCAAGCTGCCAGAAACATCCTGCCCTATTCAATACACTCAGCTCCCTGGGTGTCCGAGGAACCACCAGCAATCATTTGTAATGGTTGTCGTTTACCGTTCCGCCAGCTTAGCCGGCCACGATGGCCAGCTTCAGTGGAAAGGAAAGGAAAGACAGATCCTAGTTTTACCTCAATAGACTAAACAGTAGCCCCACAGCAGTGCCCAGCTTTAGGTTGGCTAAAGCATTGGCGGATCTCATGAATAATAGACACAAGAAAAATGCTAACAGACTTCCCAGCAGAGCCAAAACCAAAAGGCAGAACATTAACACAAGCCTAACTTGCACAAAACTACCTATCCCAGAAGACCTGTGACAACCTCTCTGTTCCCTGTGATAAAGCAGCAGCTTATAAATACAAAGCAGCAAGATTTAGAGATATCCTACACCAAGGCTTTCTATTATTGCAATTCTTTTCCTTGTCTTTTGTATTTAAGTGTATATTCTTAGCTGCTCCACCAATATTTTCTGCATATAGACCATCAATGACCACAGCTTTTATTTTGGGAGGTTGATTTCCATAGAAACAGCTTATAAAAAGATACTAAATAAGGCTTAGATCTCTCCAGCTCAGGTTGATGTATTATATATTGGTCACTGCAGCGTGCTGACGGCTTTCCTGCCATGTGGCCTGTGTCTTTTTTATTAGGTACATTCTTGGTGAGTGTTGGGGAGATTGATCCCATTCTGTCATAAAGATTTTAAAACAGATGTGTGTGGGGAAAAAAAGGCTGCAGAGGTTGCAAGAAAGAGGTGCAAAAAATCCACAGGCCCTGATAAACAGGCTTTTGGAGAGACCTGTTTAGGTTTGTCAAAGTAGCATAAATACATTGCCAAACTGCCTTCACAAGAGGAGAGCACCAGTTACTAAATATGCCAAAACATGGAAAGGAAAAAAATCATGTCATTAGCAAAGGGAGCTACTAAGGAAGAAATAAGTTCTAAAGGTCTTCTTGTCTTCAGGTCAAGAAGAGATACCTTTCTAGTATGAATGTTCTGGATAGAGATTTTGGTCTTAGTAGGAGGCTACAGGGGGAAATTTATCTTCTTGATGTCCAACTAAACAACCAAACATGGCCTTTGAGATTTAAGTTATATTCATCTATCAAAGAAGTGACACAGAGTTGGGGAGTTTAATTAAAAACTACCCTTCTTTCCATATAAATACATTGAGAGGAAGCATTTCTTTTTTATAAACATTTCTGTTGGGAATTTAAAATAAAAAGTCTAGAGGACAGTTGGCAGCCATAGGAAAATCTTTAACATTGCTCTAATGAATACATTTCTTTGTTCATTCCAATTCCTCCAGTAGACAGCATTACCTGGTCTTTTCTGGTAGCATCATGACCAAACAGATTTGTTTGATGCAAGAATCATATTTTCATTCATCTTCCCCCCCCACCATGGGATGAAGATTCTATAACTGTAAAGCAAACCCAACATAATCACAACTTCTTGAAGGAAGTGAAGGCACCTAGCACTTTACAAGGCAGTTAAGTACAGTGTGGAATTTGCTCTTAATATTCATCCACATGTTTTATGAATTTCCATATTTAAGCCTAGATTTTAAAGCCAGACTTGTTTAAATTCATTTATAGTTTAAACTCCATACCAGTTTCTGTGTTCTTCTATTTTAGGAAACCCAAGTTGAATCGCTTAACAGAGGAGAAAATGGATCAGAATTTTTCCCCCTCTAAAAACTGTGTAGCCAGCTGTTACTGAGACCAAACTCCCATCAAGTTCAGCAGAAGGAGCTTGCCATAACGTAACATTAGAAATCATGAAAATCCCAACGGGCATAAGAAGGTGTTGAAGGGGGGTCAAGGAGCACGATAGACATGAAAAGCCTTTTTTTGCAGCTGGTTCCTTTCTCCTATCAACTGTACAGAGACAGACAAGGGAGAAGGAGGGCGGCAGAGAAGTGAAGCTGGATTATGAAAGGGACACGCTTTCCATCCATGTTCAGGAAACCAGTGAGACAAAAGGCACACAGCAGCAGCCACATGGCAAGGGGGCTTCAGAAAACAGGCTGCTTCCTCTGTTGTTTCCTCAGAAGCACAGGATCCATCGCTT
Source organism: Heliornis fulica (assembly GCA_013399135.1). Taxonomy (NCBI): domain Eukaryota; kingdom Metazoa; phylum Chordata; class Aves; order Gruiformes; family Heliornithidae; genus Heliornis; species Heliornis fulica. Next base: position 510,508 of record VXBZ01006903.1, on the reverse strand, counting down.
AGTTTGTTTTTCCAAGGAAATAATTAAAGATGTGGATAAAAAAAAGTTTTAACAAAAGACTGACCCTTCCTTTCTCCCCCCCTTCTTTTTTCTGCCTGCTTTAAGGGAAATTTTCATACCCCCTTCCGCTCCCCATACACAATGACAGCCCCGATGCTGGAACAGAGATTGGTTTACATCCCAGTAGAAGGGAATACTTAAGGAAACTTTGGCAGTATTATGGATTGAAGTGCAAGGAGATGGTTTTATCAGGAGGCTTCAAGGCTATTATTGTCCAAATAAACACTTGCTTTGCCAGACATGATCTACAGCTGCTGCACAGAGACCCTTGAATTTCATCTGAATTTCAATCTCCCTGTCCTTTTTGCCTTTCTTACTTCACTTTTTTCAGACCTGAATAGCCTACTGTACTGGATTACTTCATTTTTTCCATCTTAATGGGCTTCACTAGGCTCTTGACTTTCTGCTCATTACTCTAGCCCCCACTTCATCTCAACTTAGGAAGCTTTAACACATTCTGGATTTTAAGGGTTTGGTTTATTCCCCCCACACACACCACTAACAGGAGAGAGAATGCTCCTCCAGACTGCATTCAGGCACTTGAGCACCAAACATCCTCACTACCAAAGCCCCCAACAATCAGGAAACTCCAATACCCTTGAAGCCCAGCACTTACCTGAGGACTACACACTTCCCATAGATGCACTCTCCCCAAGCTTCCTTGGGCCAACAGCACAGCCATAGCACAGAGCAAGGCCTTTACTGGGAGCAGCTCTCCCAGAAGACAAAGCCAAGCACTGAGGCAGGTGATGCTGACTATATACTCCATAGGACAAATGCTAACACCTACATGCTCAGATCCACACATTCACCTGACCCCCAACCAGCTCCAGCTGCAACCAATCTTATCCCTTACTGGTTTGGTTTAGGAGTAATATATTCTGAGGCTTGCTGGTAGAACTGCTTGATATTCTAATTATTTTTCTAATTTTAGATGTACTGGTTTTGTCAGCTATATAAACTCTTTTGTATAATAAACAAAGGCAAAGCAGCCTCTCATTGAGGGGAATCTTTTTTTGAACCTCCTAAGAGTTAGACTAGTAATAGCATGCACCTTGATACCTTACATGCAATATCAATGATTTTCTGAAGTAGTTTAGTAGTTAATACCCTCCTAATGATTAGAGATGCATGAAAAGGCCTGGGAAATTGAGCTCTCAAATTTTAATCCTGTCACAAATTCACTATTTCTAGTATTTAAGCTTCAGAGCTTGAACTGTAAATGTCATGTCTGTAGTCCAGGACTTCTGAACTCAGTCCCTAAGCTCAGTATCCTTTTTTTTTTTTTCCTCTGGGTACTAATTCAAGTGTTTTCTTTCTCACACCATGAGGGTTCAGACCCATAGCATAGAGAAGTATAAAAAAAAGCAGAGCTAAAGCACTGGGTTCAAGAGATTCTCTGCTGACTTCAGTCTAGAGAGCTGATATAACACATCCATTTCTGTCCTGCATAGAAACTGTGAGTAAAACATGATTCTTAAGCATTCCTGCAAAGTCGGGATATTTTAGGTACTGGTTATTGCAGGTGGCATTTTGGGTGGCTTGCAGCAAATAAGCTTCAAAGGAGAGCTGGATTTCATCTGGAACTTTGGTTTGTTCATTTGAAGCCGAAGGATTAATAAACTGGCTTTTCTGTACTTTGCAGAACATTTGAAAAACTTCAAATGAAATTTTGAAGGCACAAGAAAATTTGAAGGAAAACTTTACATCCCCACTACATGCTGGGCCAGCAGCAGTTTCCACAGCTGCCCCATTAGGGGTGTTGTGTAGGGGTAGTACACAGAGCATCCTCCCTGATCAGCTCTTGGATCACAGTAAGCTCACTTCTGCAGGACGCAGTCCGGGCTGAGCTCTCCAAGTGTGCAGGCCTTGTTTGTTTTTTATACCTGAAAAGCAAGACTTCATAAGTTTTGCCTTTCAAGCCTTAATCTTTAAGTTCCTCACTTTCCACCACCTACTCAAAAACTGAATGCAACATTTCTAAACCACTTCAACTTGATATACCCCATTTAGCTTCCTAAATCTAAAGAAGTCTTTCACAGTTCTCCTAGTGATGGGCATCGGCACTAAATGTAGCATGTGGAAGCCCCTTGCTTTGCATTTCCTCGGGGCACAGACAAGCCATGTTGTTCCTACACCTTGATGAAACGATGAGACAAGAAGGAACTTTGTCTAACTTAGCCGACTTTGGGTCTGGGCTTCAAAAGCTGCTGTCAGCCAGGAAGGGGTAGATGTTTAGGCCATTAACATTTTCTCCTTGATTGGTCTGGAAAAATAGAGAGCCTTCCTTTCATGCTAGCAAATGCAATATACATATGCAAAATAAATACAAGTTTAGTTTCTCTCTACACTGCATTACACTACAAATAAACAGACCTGTCCTTCATAGATACACCAGCAGGACTTCTCCAAATGTAGCACAACTTGCTGAACTGTAGGACAGTTGTTACAGTCCTTGATTATGTCGTCAGCACATCTCTATCTGTTTTCCCATGAAATTACCAGCTTAACGCATGCCTGTAGTTGAACCATGATCCTATAGATATGATAATAAAACTGTCAGGATTATTTATTTGCATGTCTGTTTCCCTTTCAAAAAATATTCTTGAAATCCAACTATGTGCATGACTTTTATGTCACTTTGTAAGAGGTCAGGTTTCAGCCTTTCTATTAAAAATAATAATTTAGAGCACTACAAGCAAATCTAAATCAACTTCCAAACAGAAATGCTGTTTATTTTTTTACATGTCCCTCTCTTATGGGGCATAAGTCAGTTAACTGACTTTGCTTGTTTTTCTGCAAGTACCCATAGTGGGATGCTCCTGATGATATTCATTATCCATAAATAGTTTCCAGTAAAAATAAGGAAAACCCTGGAAAAGCTTTTATTCCTGTTACAGTTTCTTAGTCTCTTCAAAGTGATCTCAGATAGGGCTGAAGCAGTATTTTCCTCTTTTGAAGATTGTTTAGGGAGATTCTCTCATCACTACATCTTTTGTTGTATCATCTCAACACTTTTTTGCTCCAGTTTAGGAGCTCTACCATCTTGAAAACATCAGACATGACCTGGAAACAACAGTAAGCTTCATCTGATAACAAGTCTCCATGTACCTGTGTGGTCTGATGTCAGAGAAACAGCTTGGAAATGGGAAATCAGATGAAATTACATGATCCTTATCTTTTCCCCCTATAGAGGGCATGAGCTGCCGATTTAGAAGTTCCTTCAAGTGAAGGAAAACTGGGAAAAAAAAAAAAGATTTTTCACTAAGTTTTCAGGACTTGTAGCAGATATTAGCAAGGGGCCCTGACATAGTTATTAGCTATGTGAGGCTATTGTTTATTTTTACACAGGAACTAAAGGAGAAAGTATCTATGCTTATTTTTCTTTACTTAGCTAAAGAAATTGTATAGCTTTTTGAAAGGGTTAAATAATTTCCTCCTTTCCTGCACTCCTAAGGCTTTTCTTGCGTGTGTGTGCGCGCGCGCGTGCGTGAGGTTCCCCACTAACCACAGGTCTGTTTTCCAAAAGGAAATTAAAATGAAATACATCAGGCATGCTGGGACTTCACACTTCAGAGACTTATAAAGCAATATCGCCTGTTTGAATTGATTGTCACTTTAACTGCCCACAGCTACTCTTCAGGAAGGGAGCTTAAACTTTTACTGTTCTTAATGGGACAATATCTCCCTTCCAATGACTTAATTTAGGTTGTGCTTAAATTCCAATTAAAAGCAGAGCCATTAATATCTCATTAAAAATGACTGTGTTGCCAGGGGTAGCACCAGAAAGTTGCCAGGAAAGCCATCCTCTTCTTCCCCTGGGGATGTGCTGGCATCCCACCGTAGGATTGGGAGCTGTGCACGATGAGTTACACATACTGCTCACCATGGAGTCCTCATGTCTCTTCCAGGTTGGCAGCTCTTCTTGCTGTTTCATTGTTTGCATTCATACAGTTATCTTGCGTTCATGATAACAAGGTACAAGTAATGAAAGAGCTGGTAAATTATTACAGGTGAAAATGTTTATTGGTCAGAGAGGATGTGCTAGCAGGAATTGTGCTCATTTCTACAGTGCTGATCCTGGATCTCTTGTATTTCCGGGAGAAAATGTGTGGTGTGATCTGAAGACATATAGCAGAGAAGCAGTGATTGCTTTAACACACATATGTATAGCAAAATCCTTACAGATATACCATACATTTGAATGTGTATGAACATTGTAGAGCCAGTGTAAGCTTTTGCACTTCCCTGGTTGCAACCTCTAAGGAGTTAGGACGTCATGCAGCATGAGAGGTTGTGTTTCCAGAGTTTGTCTTTAAAATCTCTTAGGTAAATCTCTTAGGACTCTCTTGGGTAAAAGAAAAAATACTATTATGAACTTAACAAAATAAACTATTTGTTTCTTAACCCCAAGGGAAAAAAAAAAAAAAAAAAAAAACCCCAAATTGTAAGTTTGATGATCAGGTTCCAGGGCCGTGGCACTGAAACATCGGGCAGGGAAGCTGGTAAACTGCAGTCTGCAGTGACAGCCAAGGTTCCCAATCCCATCCAGGTGCCCCAGGAATATCACTTCTTAAAGATGTCATCTTATTCATAGAAAAATGGGAAAAAATGAAATAAATCTATCTGTGAATAAATTTTAATATGTTCATAAAAGGTGCTCAGCCACCAGCTGAAGGGGAGACGCAGAGCAACAATGAACACATTGTCCTGCCACGGGCAAGGGATGGGATGGATGCTCCTCATGCAGCACCGCGTTGCCTGCTACCATCAGAGTGAAATATTACTGGCTTGAAATACTTTGTTGAATGTTAGATACTTTAGGGACTGCTGAAACCCTGAGGACTGTTAAGTCAGAACCAGCAGTTAGAGTTTTATTATTATTATGGAAGGATATTTTCCAATTTTGAAGTTGTCAGCATTCATTTCTCATTGAGGGTTTGATGCACACGTCATCTCAGGAATTCACTTGACTGACAAATGCTATCCAAACCAAAGTGAGCCATGCATGGGCTCTCCCAGATGATGAGATGGCAAGTTATTTGCAATGCTACAGGATAAGACACGCACATTAAAAATCAAATGAGAAAAATGACTTTCAAAGAAACTTGAAGCAAACATTCCCTGTATTTTAATGCAAAAGATTTGATCCCTTTAAACCTGTTTCTACTGTTATTTAATCTAAATTTTGGCCCTAAACTTGTGTGCATTACAGTATTGAATAGAAACCAATGAGAAAGGTCCCCTTTCCACATCAGTATATCCATTTTTCATTAGATGTGGCTATTAGTCATCATTCAGTCTCCTGAATTTCAATGTATCAAACCACATCCCAATGTGAACATTGAAAAAAGATATTTTCCCATTTTAGAAGCAAAGGCTTTACGTGATAATTTGAGAGTTGGATGATGGGTAATATATTGACAGAGAAAGGCTGCAATATTGCAAGCTTTATTATCTTAACGTCTCATTTCAAAAATTGGAAGCACAATTCTGGTTTATGAGTACAGGGCAGAGGGTAGCCAGTAATAAAACAGCATTAATATAAATCATAGTTATTACAGAAATCGAAAGCAGGTTATGTTTAAGTTATTTCTAAGCCTCTTGCTTTAAAGAAATAGGAAATGAGATATATATATGTATATGCAGGGAGATCCCAAAAGACAAATACAATGTCCGCTTAAGTGTCAAAGAAGGATGCTGGATACATATTGATATACTGAAAAAGTGAAATTTCTGTGGCAAAGCCATTTGAGAGGAAGCTGGAGCTTGCATACTACTTAATTTCACTGGTTGTTTTCCCTCTTCTCTTCCTGGGTAATCCACTAAAAACCTCCAAGAAGCCGATAGCAGCACAGTGCTGGAGGACAATAGTGTTCATGGCACTTTGCCCTTGCCAGGGACTCCTGCAGTGGAAATCTTATCTCTCTATATATGGCCTGCTGGCAAAATGAGATCAAGATTGACCAGACAAACCTCATACAATAATGGGATAAATGGAAAGGATTTGTCCAAACAGGAAACATTCATTTTCCACTTGTGTGATTGCTCTTCTTGTCCATCACTCCCACACTGAACACTGTATTTACCAACAGTTCTGAAACTTCCAGCTCTCCTATGCTCATTTCCCACTCCCAGTGTCATTCCTTACAGGTACTGTTGTCTCTTCTTCCATCATTCACCTCATGACGGATCCCTGATGTCCCTTCTGGCAGAAGTGTGAGGTGCTGCAGCAGGGAAGATGGGCTTCAGCATGCTTTTGGGGAATATATCTTAAAAATCAGATCTAGACTTCATACTTCAACATTTCCAGTATTGTGTATCTGGAGTTGGCAGCATATTTATGTGATTGTGAACAGACATATATACATTATGCTTTCAATTGTATATGTATATGGTTATATACGTGAGCCATATTTCCTTTATTCCCTGCTGAAATCAGTAAAAATAACATCAGTTATTTTTATCTGAAAAAAGTAAGTTTCTAGTTCCCATGACAGAAAAGGAAATGCCAAAGTTTGAAAGTGTAACAGAAGTGTATGAAAACTCAACCCTAGAAGGTGAATCAGAAATATCCTTGGTTTGGATTTTTTATTTAAAGCAAATGGACAACCAAGGCAATATCATAGGTGAGGGGATTCATCCTCCTGACTTTGGAACGTTTTCATGGTCAAATAATGGGTTTAAACTTGAAACTTATGGCAATGCCCAGTTGTGGAGCCCCTTAGGTTTTAGTTCTAGGCAAGGAAGGCACTGTCAGAGATAAGCTTCACTCTGAGTCTGGTCTGAAAGCCTGAGCAGGACAATGTTCTCTGAAGTCTTCATCAAATTCTCAAGGTATTGTGCCTTTGGACTCCAGGAGTACAGCAAATACCGCAGGGCTGAGTGATATCAGAGGCACGAGTGATGGTTGTCCACAGGGCATCAGCCTTTGCTGTAAACTCTCCTCTATCCTTCCCTTCAAGAAAGAGAGAAGTAGAATACATCAGTAGGATTAAAAAAAAAATTAAAATGCTACTCTCTATTCTACGTTATTGCAGAAAAGTAATTAAAATCCTAGCTGCTGACTCTTTCCCCTGGGATCAAATTTTTACTGGAAACGAAAAGGAAAGGTGGTTGAACTGTGGAAACATTTACCAGCTGCAGGTATAATACTGTGTCTGTTGTCAGAGTGAACATTTCATTGGTTTATTTCTGGAGGATTATTTAGAGGGTTGTGGTCTTACATCCAGGTCTCAAGAAAAAAAAATATAGCCTATGAGGTGTGCCTTCTTTCTACAGAATAGTGATTTGTTATGTGTTTGTCTGAGTTAAATATAGCAGCCAGTCATTCTGCACAGTCCGATATTTTATCCTGCTAACTTTTAAAAAAGAAAAATTAAATAAAAAAAAAAGAGAAGAAATTCTTGTTTGGATAGATGAAAAAGTCAGCAGAAAAGCCACAGTTCCTAGGTTTGTACCCAGGCTGGTTCAGGTGCTTAGTGATGTTAAATTCAACGATCAGTCAGTGTAATCAGCCCATTTCAGACGTACTTTGATGCTCTCTGTGGTGGTTATCGTGGCAGTGAGGACTCCTGCTCTAGTGAGCTGCCCAACTTCAGAGATGACCTGTGTTTCTTCTTGGGTTCCACCACTTGAACGTGGGAGAAGTTGTACCGGGGCGGCTGAGAGTTCTGTTTACTGTCGGGCAGTGATCAGTACCAGATGCCACTGGAGGAATGTAAGAGCAACTCAGGCATATGGTGAAAGTGCCAGCACAGTCATTATCTCTGGCTCTGAGGTGGTTTCTCTGTGTGTAACTGCTCTGTGACTCCATGGTGACCTGGTGGTCACCACAGAGAGGAATTAAATCTTTCTGGGAAAAGAATCAATTGTGCATCATTGAACACACCTTAATTTCATGGGTGGGAGGAGAAAAATGCAGGTGGGCTCAACTGATGTTTACTTGTCTGAACAGAAATTCCTGTGTCACATCACTACTGGTGCCACTGCTTGAGGTTGACATCAGTGGGCATCCTGCATCAGGATGAAAGAAAGAAAGAATAGAAATGTTATAATATGCTTGTTATTGGACAACTTCTGAGGATAAAGCAAGTCATGTAGATGGTGCTTTCTTCTTTTTAGCAAAATTTGGGGTATTTCCTTAGAAACCTTTCTTTCTTGAACACAGATTCAGTTTTCTATAGCTACAAGTAGTTGCTGCTGCTGCAGGAGGCTTCAGTTGTGATTACAAGCCTCACTGGGAAATGCCAGCTTAATAGCAGTATCTCTGAATGACATCCAGCAGAGATATTTATTTTTCCTCAACAAGATTTATTTGGCTCCTGTCCAGGGCTCAGCCTTTTCCCTGTACTCCTTGAATTTTCCTGGAGTTGCCCACTTTTCTTGACTGCCTGCATTCACAGCTCTGGCTCGGGCAGTCGGCAGCCAAGTCCTTCTCTCTACATGAAGCTGCTGGCCATTCATTTCATGTCCTTTTGCTTCAGGAACTAGGCTTTGTATCACTTCATAACCTCACTGTGTGAAATGTACTGGCATACTGAGGCATCTTCTTAGATATAATTTCTATGATCATCCTTTACTTTTTTTGTGAGGGTCTGTAACAGGATAAAGGCACATATAGAAAAATACTGCTGACATTGGGCATGACTATTTACTTAAGCTAGCTGAGTTACATATTTTGGTTTAATAATTACAACCTTTTGCTCTTGCATCAATTTAGTGAACCCTACTATTTTCTCCCAATGAAGCCCAAAAACGTGTTTACACAGCGCAGTGCTCCTCATGCTGAACACCGATGTGACACCCTAATCACAGGAGTCAGTGCAAAGATCATCACTTGATATTTTATGGTTTTATCCAAATGATCTTTGAATCAAGTCTACACAGAGAAGACAGTGAGACATCGTACACTGGAAGGAGGAAGGGAAGGAGAGAGAGGGTTCCTGTCTTTAAGGTGCAGGAATGTGCCTCAGATCACTTTTGTTCAGTGGAAATGATACTGAATGGAGCAATAAGTGAATCTGAAGCATTTGCTTGGATGTAAGTGGAAGCTGGGATTGTATTTGAGAACACCATCAGAAGAGCTTCTGGGCAGAAGTGGCACCTCCAGTGGATAGATGGAGGTGAACATGCTGCTTCCTCTGTCACTTGTCAGGGGGATCATGTCACACGGAAACATCAATCACATTTGGGGTGGGAGAGAGGCTGAATCAGAAATGGCTTCTCTGGATGCTTTTCTTTGCTCTAAGCTTATCTGCACCCCTGAAGTCCTTGGAATTACTGCTAGTTTGGCGAAAATATTCTTGTCTCATAGCTGTGAAAAGGAATTTAGTTCTATTTGTTGAATTTCTCTGGAATTAGGAGGATAGGAGTTTCATGACATCTGCAGTTTTCCTTCTGATTCCAAACAGATGTAGCAATTTAAAAGGAACAGTGGAAAAAAAAAATATGTCTGAACATGGCCTGTTAGGTGTGAATTCTACATCAAGGTACTATTTTTGTTGTTTTATTCTTTCAGTACCAGTTTTTCTCTCCTGACTTAGAAGTCAATAAGAAGAAGAGCCACAAAATAGTCCTGGTGTTGTCCACAATAATGATATTTTGTCTACCTAAGTCAAATTAGAGTGAGTAAGCTTTTCTGTCTTTATCATTCATGATTTAAAGTTGTGTCAGATCTCTTGCTTATTCCAGGGCAAAGTACCATAAGTAGCAACACACTTTGGTTTGCAGTTTATTTTTCTCTGCTTTCCCTTCCGTAATTCAAACGAACCGATATTTTCTTTGATCGGAGCTACTAAATTGAAGGATGGTATTTCTCTGGAGTCTCCCTGCTACTTCTGGTGGTTTGGATGTGGGTTGTTACAATAAACATGAGAGATGCTGGAAATAGCTGGAGTGATATCAGATTGTGGGCTACTTATTTCTTAATCAGGCTTGTTAAATAAAGCATCAAGGCTGAAAAGTGAAAATGTAATTATTTGTTCATTACTAAAGCTGTTATTGAATCATGAACTATGAAAATGGGAGAAATCATACAATTTCATTTCAAAATGCAGTGTGTTAGTTTTGGAAAGATAATCTACTGATGTGGCTTGAAGGTAGCAGTCTGTGAATCAAGAGATACCCTGGCATAAATCTAAAATCAAGATTCCAAAATATAATTAGAGCCACTTCCCTCTTTCACTTGCTAGTAGTTTTCCATAGGTTATATCTTGTTCCATTTCAGAAATGTCTGTGTTGTTGAGAGCAATCCTTGATGGGAATTTCACATGATGGACTGCAACCCTGAGTAAAGACTTTCACAGTCATGATGCTGCCTAAATGAGATGATTAAAGCCTTTGATTACCTGTGCTGATGTTAATAGTCATGAGTTGCTGGGGGAAAAACTGTTAAAAAACCCCGAATTAGTAGCTGTACCTTCCAGACCTAAAACTTTTTTTCCTTCTTAAATTTTACTGAGTCTATAAAGCTGACGAGGTCATTCCTGAATCTCTTAACCGGGGGACAGACATTCACATGCCACTCTATGAGCTTTTCTGCAATAATCCCATATAAGCATAGTCATCTGATCCCAGGAACAAGAAAAACAGCAGTTTACATTGTCAGTGATATATATTTCTTTATGGTTTTTTTTCTGAAAATTATATCATTTATAAATCCAACCTTTAGATGATGATATTAATAAAACCTCCATAAAAGACCACAAAATCTAAGGACATGTATCTCTTTGAGAGCCAGTTCCAGAGTCAAAGCAGGAAACGTGTCAATTAAATATTTCAGCATAATTTTTCCATTGCCTCTCATTAACACTTAGTTACAAGAAGAGCTCTTCTCATCCAAACTTCTACCTAAGGATATGTCAGAAGCTCACTTCACACTTGAGCAAAGCCAGCAAAAAGTTTGTGTCTTCAGCTGCTTTTTTCCCTGATACAGTCTTAGTGCTATGCCCGACTCCTCTGGACACTGTTATACTCAATAATATCTCCCAAAGATTCTTTGTCAGATAATTCCCTGACATTTTCTGGTTCTTGGGTTGGGTGTCCAGTTTGTGGGTCAAAACTAATCACTTTCCAGCTGTAAATTCAATTACACAGTGTGTGTAATTGAGAGTGAGGGGACATTAACAGGATGGGTAAACTCCTTTCAGCAGCATCTGTGTCTGTTATTTCCTTTGGCTACATCATCAGACTGATCAGAAATGTTCATGTTCATGCATTCTACTTCACAAAAATTGAATTACTGGAGGGGAGAGGAATTGTTTGATATTTAGGAGCTTTTTTTCCCCCTTCTAGCGTAGGCATTTACATTTATATATGCATATACATGCACACACATATACATAAACATATAAATATACATTATTTTTGCCCAACTCTTAAAAATGTTCTGCATCTGGTGCACGAAGCCACATTTACCACTAGCTGGAGAGAAAACATATTAATATGAAATCAAATATTTGGCTTGTTGAATGCAAGATGTAATTACATTCACTTGAACGCACTTACACCCGGGAAAGAAACCATACTTATGGGAAAAAAAATAATTTTCAAAGGTGTTTTCATGTCTATCCTGGGAGAGAGAAAAAGTGGGGGTAACTTTGCTCTAAATATATTAATCTACTTCTTTTTAAAAAATATATCTGATTTTTTTTTCACCACAGTCTAATCCTATAATTATAAAGTAGACTTTGCAAAGTTTTTCACTAATTAACACATGTTGGGTTCATGGAGCAACTTTTTCACTAAGGATTTAAAAAAAACTTTTAAGAGAAAACATCCAAAAATAGAGGACTAAAGAGTTTGGCTTGTCTCTGATCCCTGACATACCCCACCTCTCGACTTGTATTTGCTCATAAACAATTTTAACCACTTTCCAGACATGTAAGATGAAACTCGCTGAGGACAGGGGTGGTGGCTCTTTCCTGGGAGAGTTGTGACTGCAGCACACAGGATGACACGGGGACAGGAGCTGCTGCAAGGCACAATCAGTGAAGCAAGGAGACCCGATTGCAGCCAAAAAGTGTGTGGCATAAGTCCATTCCTGAATAAATTTGGTGAAAAATAGTAATTTATTTTTTTTCTTGGAGCCCAGTCTAAGAAAAACTGCTTAGGCACAGGCTCTAGTGTAAGCAGTCTGGTAGCTTGTTTGATACTGATATAGTTTCCAACTTTCCAAAGACTAAGCACACACCTCATTACTTTGTGGGACTGAGATAGGTGAGACAAAATATGGCAGTGAAAGCAGATATTGGCTTTTCTGGGAAGATGATTCACACTGTACTGCTTTCACTTGCATATTGCTCAGACCTAAATATTTCAGCTTTATTTCTTGAGGTAGTAATCTTTGATATCAAACAGAAGCAGGAAGGTTTTTTGTTTTCAAACATTTTTAGCCAGGGGTTGTCATCTTAAAGATTATAACTGCATCCCATGTGTAACCGTGTTCAAAGCAAAGGGCTGAATCAGGTCTGAGTTTGTTCCTAAGGTTCAAATACACTCCAAACAAGCCTTGGAGATGGTGTAACTTGGGCTTTTATGAATGAAAAATATATTCTTGTTTGGTTTAGTGGGTTTTTTTTCATCTGGTTTATTCTAGCTGAAATAAATGGCTGGACTTCAGGAATCACTCTCTTGCTGTTTGCATGACTGATGAACCATAGTGGAAGCTCCAGGTTTTGAGTAGAAAAGGAAATAGCACCTAGAAGTTGTCAGTGGTTCCTAACTTGTGTTTGTTTTAGGGGCAAAACCTCTTAAAACCAGTCCTAATACTGGATTTGATGGTCTCTTTCTTTGTACACACATACTCTAAGTGTTGTTTTCTAAGACTGCAATATGCAGGAATAGAACAGGGCAAAATCAGTGTTAACTTCACCCCTGGGTGCCAGTGGTTTGCAGTTAGCCAGCTCTGATGCTTGAAACTCTGGCTTGTCTAACTGCAAAGGGGGCCAAAGAAACCCCTTTGTCCAGTCCCACTCCACCAGAGTGTGAATCTTCAGTCGCCAAGCAGAGATTTCGAGGCCCCCTTTGGCCGCGTTCCCCCTCTCGTCAAGGCAATTTCTGCAGCACAAAGTAAAATTCAGCCTTATAGTAACATCCTGGATCTGTTTCTTTTGGGGTAGTCTGTTTTTAGTTCCCTGTGAGTTTAAATGGGATGTTCAAAGCCTTGGGAGAAGGACTAAAATAATCAGCAATTTATCTGACAGCTCAGAGCACGCTTTCCCAGCTGTCAGTCAACTTCTGGAAAGCCACAGACTGTAAGACTGAGGTAATGTGCAAAATGAGACACATGTGTGCAAAAAGACACTGTCCCAAAGTGTTTTCAGAGTGTCAGCGTTGCCAAATGCACTCAGCATTCAGTGGTCATAAAAACTTTCAGTTCCTAACTTGTTTTAGGTTTCCTACCAGCTGGAGTAACTCCTGCCCATTTAATACATGACAATCCCATCAGCTTCCATAGCCTTTTCTGATTTAGGGTTCTCAGAAATGTTTGATGCATGCTAATTATCTAAATTTACAATCACCACTGAGGATTAGGGACTATTATCTCCATCCAGGGGTACAGATATTATCTTTATGGCTATTTTTATGGCTCTATCATTATGGCTTTTTTTTTTTTCCAGCATTTCAGGGGGATAAGGGAGATAAAGGCAGGGTAAAACAGGAAGCTGTGACAGCCTGTAGGTTTATATCTTCTCACTTTTCGTTTATGGAAGTTATTTTTGGGGTAATTCTGAATTTTGGGGCTAAAAGGGAAATGTTCTATTTTTATGGGTTCAAACCAAAACCACCTGAAGTTTGGTATAATTGCTGTGAGCTCAGCTTATTTGGAAGTTGGTATCAAGTGAGGTATTAAATGTAGCTGAAATAAAGCTCATCCCACCTTTCACCTTGCCCCTTACCAATCATTCCCTTCTCCAAATTAAAAGGCAGCAAGAAAAGTTTTGAATTCTTCTTTCCAAAACAGCATAAAAACTAAAAGAAATTGTGAAACTTTCTAGGCTTCCTCCTTTGTGGGTCCTGCTCTGGACCCTGATGTCTCAGCTCTGCACCCTCCTGTATGGTCAGTGCTCAGGTCCCCATGGAGATGGCATGGAGCAGTGAAGAGCTGGGATAGTCAATGTGTAACTCTTCCCTGAGGACTTCTCTTTGCTGTACCCATGTGTGCCATGAGCTTGCAAACTCCGGGTCCCCCACCATGGCCCCAGGGTGCTCCTGAGCTTGCTGGGTCACTTGAAGCTGTTGCGTTGCTGTCATCCCTCTGTGCCCCAAGGCTCAACAACCACATGAGCTGAAGGTTTCTCTTCATACAAATAAAGCAGCCCAAGTGGGACCTGAAGGGGAAGACTTTAGTCTTGACATGCCATTCACCCGCAGGCTTTTGGTGCTAAAATAAGCCACAGCCATTTTTTTTTGTCTTTTTTTTTTGTTTGTTTTTGTGGGTTTTTTTTCCCTTTGGCAGCTCAAGCAAGGTGGTTCCCTTCATTCTTTGCTAAGGTCAGTCCCATTTTGCAATTTCTATTGTGTTCTTTGCATCCCTTTGCTTTTGATACTGAGCCAAGTTTCTGCTAAAGCAACCTGAGTCCGTCCCCCTGCTCATACTGGATCTGAGCTGGCCATACTGCATCCCTGTGCACAGCCCAGAGACCCAGCCCTCAGTCTGCCCAGGTTTTATTTTAAAACAGAACTGTCTGGGACAGCATTGGAAAATACCAAAATCCCATCTAGGACTTGTTTTAAAACCCAGCAAAAATAATTGCAGCCTATTGAAAACACTAAATGGTGGTTTTGAAAGTGCGTGTGCATGTTTGGAGATTGAGCAGCCTATAATCAAGCAAAATTCAATAAAATTTTACCTCAGGCTAATATATTTTGTCAACTTTTTTTTTTTTTTTTGATTTCTTAAACCATGTCTGTGGCTATTTCCTGCTGTCCAAAATACATCACATCCTTCTTCATCACGGTGATGGGTACTGAAAGGTACATGGCACAGCGCTGCAGGCCGTGGCCGCTGAGGAAGCCTGGCCCTTTAGCCCAGTTTTTCTGTGGCAACCCATTCCCCATGACTTGCAGTTGTATTTATTATGTGTTAGAGAGTGTTTCCAGCTTTGACCCAGCAGGAGTAGGCAGTACCCACAGTTTGTTGGCATTAGGAGAGGGAATCTCCTCACCTGGATTTTAAGGCCACAGAGTTTCAGACACTTGTGCCTGTAATGAGGCCAGTAAGTTGTGTTTAGCGAGCGGCATCCAAGACGGGGCTTAAATTAGATCAGAGAGTTCAAGAGGGAGAGCATCCGCCCGTTCCTCGGGTCCTTCCTATAAAAAGGAGATTCTTCTCCCTGTTGAAAATGGGTGCCTGATTTTTATCTTCATTTTTGGCTTTAGTTAGTTAGTTTATGCCTTTCTCCAGTGGACTGGAAAGCCTCACTTACAGGTATTTTGTTCTGTTTGAGGCAGCACAAGTGTGCTTACCTGAATTGGCTTTAACCTAGCTTGTCTGGCTAAAAGAAATCTGCTAGTAAATTCAACAACCTTAATACACAGAAGCATCCCACGTTGACTTTTATAGCCCACATGACAGTTCCAGTGATATAATCAAAGCTTGAGCTTCTGTTTGGCAAACTGCAGAAGTTCAACACCTTAATTTTTTTGCTGTGAAGGTTTTCTTTTCCAGCTTGCAAGTCTTCTTATTCTTTCCTCTAGCCCCCTCTAACTTTTGAAATTTTTATAATGCCTTCCATCACATAGCTCTGCTTTCATAATGTTACATATTTTCAATTAATGCATCCTTTATGTATTTTAGCCTACTTACAGTAACCTGTCCACAATTTCCATATTTTTAAAAAATCCAACAAGAAAGTAAAAAACCTATCAACAAAATACTTCATTTTGGCATGGTGATCACCATGTCCAGCTTAAAGATGCAGAAAGGTTTTGCAATTCTCCTTTAACTGTATCTTTATTATTAATTAGTTTCCATTTTTCAGCTCTTTGTGATGTTGGAAGAGACTCATCTCTTTATCCAGGACAGAGACTATTCTGGACTCATACTCTGGGACATAGGTACATCATTTAGACAAAATTTGTCTGACCTTTAATCCACACAGAGAAGGCTGTGTGAATTTAAAGTGCAATGTCTGCAAGCGCTTTCCTTAGATTTTCTGTCATGATTCATTCATAGATAAAATGACTTGCTGGAAAAAACACTTGCTAGTATAACTTGGTCATTTTTAAAATCTTTTATTCATACAAGTAAGAGTCATTACAACATGACCTGGCCTTTTGCACATTTTCTCACTTGGTAATTTCTTCAGTCAAGTGATAATGCAACTTAGGTTATTTTATTACTTTACAATTACTTTATTCCCCAAAACTCCATCTGTCTTCCTAGGTGCTCCTTCAGACTTTGCTTCTACCCTAAAGATAAAATGATTACTTAGTTTCTGTGGTCCTGTTCTCTTGTAGCATAGTCCTCTTGGATAAAGGTTACTGGTCACATTCATTGCTGTATTTTGGCTTCCAGTTGACTTATCTGCAGAAGGTTCACGGCTGTGGGAGTCTACCTGCTCCTCTCCGTGGGACTGCTGTCTCTTTGCTAGCCATGTGTTCTGAACTTGTTCCAATAAATCCTAAAGCTCTATAGGGCATTTACATGAAATTTTAAACAGGTATTTAATTAAAAAAAAAAAAAAACAAAAAACTTATAACAAGGAGTTTTAATATATATATATAGTGCCTTAATTTTTTATGTGTCTCGAACTTGAGATGTGTGCAGACCCATGAAAAATCTCCATACTGTTCAACTTAAGATTTCTGAAGCTGATAACAACTGCATGCCAAAAATCTTTGCTTGCTATTTTGCCTTTTACTTATTTACCTTCTCCAGCTTTTACTTCCACATTCCCATTAAGATGGCAAAATACATCAAGTCCAAAATCACTCCAGAACATAAACTTGAGTCTTTGAGTAACCTTCACATCTGCCAAATACTTCACCGCTCACTCACTTCAAGTCAAAGTACAGAGAAAACTCCAAATACAACAGATCATCCCATCTGTTTACCTTAAATGAAAGCTGTTTGGATGATGCCTGCAATAAAAAAAAATGTGATCTTCTCTTAGAGTAACTTATCAGAAGAACAAAATACAAAGCAAAAGTTGGGAGTATTTTTTCTCATCATTGGAGCATACATTAACATGTGCCCTACCTAAGCCATGGTCTCTTTTGCCACATTTATTATCCAGAGGTGCTTTTCAGCAGAACAACAGCTTTAACTGGGACACAAAGTTACATGAACTCCAACAGTACAAAGTTTGACTGTATAACCTGTATGGAATAGTAATTTACTTGCACAAGCCAGTTCATGTTCTGATACCAGCAAGGTAGAGAGGAGAGGCAAAGACTTTATGGGCTTGAATGTGTCCAATGGGTTTTGCAATATTGGCATAAAATGTGAATTATTTTCCATAGTGAGACACATATGAGATAGACACTGACAGATATGAGAGGACTTTGGGTGATATCCATCAAAACCATGAGAATGCCATTCATAAATCTCACTGCAATTTCCTCGAGGGCTGTTGGCTGTTGTTTCATTGGCCTGATGCTCTGCAGTTTACCACTGTTGGCATTTATGCTGTGTATGTAATTTTGAGCTGGATAGTCTTGAAACCATTTAACTTGTGGAAGTAAATTGCTTGGAGCACTATGAAAATATCATTGAGACCGTGTGGTTTTTAAACTCCTTTTCACTCTAGTCTATTACTGAATTATTTCCAGCTGCTTCTAGACACTTCTTGTTGCCTTACAATAGTAAATCTACGTACCCTGTGCCATTCAGGTGATGCTTCTATGTTTGGAGACAATAGAAGATGTCCCAAAGCTCTGCTGTGAAGTATTACTAGTGGCACCACTTGACATAGTTATCTTTTTATATTAGGAAATATATTTACATTATTATCACACCTGAGGTTTGTTTCAGAATTTTTAAATATTTAAAAATGGTCGAGGCTTTTTCCACTTTATCTCCAATAAAGAAGACTGGGTGACTGGTACTTGGTGACTGGTACACAGGACTTCCATGTAACACAGAGAGTTTGAGTAAAACTCATGAACAAGCAGCTCAGTTTAAGGCTGATGCAAGTTTTAGAGTTCTCAGAGTCATTAATGATAGAAAAAAAAATGGTGATGCTATACCATCTTTAGGAAGCTGTTGCCCCAAAATTAACTTAGTCCATTCTGGTTAACCAATTTCTGGGTACTAACAAAACTTTTAGGCTGCTGTCACTGAGGCATGTCAAATATGGGGCCACAGAACAGAACTGTACTGTTACCATTGCTGACAGAGCCCTGGTAACAGCTAAGGAAATCCAGCCTTGCATCAGCTTCTCTGAGCCAAATGTAGACAAGCTTTAGGTTCTGCTTCAGAGCATTTTGCGCTCAGAACTGACATTGTTTTGACGTATTTTAATGATGACCTAAAAAGAAAGACATGATGAGCTAAAGGTGTGAAATAAGCGGGGTTAACTCTTTTTGTTGGATGTGGTCTCACCCGTAACACCAGTCCAAAACTTCTATGTTTCAAAATATTTCCAGAAGACTCATTTTAGTAAAAGTCTAATGAGAATTCACCAGGTCTCCTTTACTGCTGCTGTATTGCTTCCAAAAACAGATTGTTTTTAACTTTTATGAGAAACTTGTTCTAGCTGGATAAAAATAAAATGCCAATGATAATAGGAAAAGAACTGTTAATTGATTCTAAATACTGGTGGTCTTGAGCGGTGCCAAAATTAATGACAATGATAATATATTTATGCAGCCTTTTTTTACCCCAGAGCTCCCTTACAAAATGACTTACAAATTATTTAAAGAGAAAAGCAGCCAAATTTGGGGTAAAATATGGCACTTGTTTTACAGCACACGGCAATGCTAGACAGCATTTCAGGATGGTTTTCCAATTGAAACTGCAGGAGGAATATTGGAAGAATGTACTACTGAAGCTGGAATTTGTCCAGACTCCTAGGATTTACACACTTTTACAATACTTTCTGGGAGATCTTTAAACATTGTGAATGCTCAGGATAACCATCTACAGTGCCTGTCTAGTGCTCTTGCTGTGTTCCAAATAGAGTGTCAAAAATAGCATGCCCAGGATGATGCTTTTAGTAACCAAAGCTAGCAGAATATTAATAGATGGTAAAAGTCTCCACTCTCACAAAACCACTAAAAGCATGTTTTCAATTGCAAGTGTTTTAAAGTGGTTTGAGTCCTGATGATTTGTTTGTACAATGGGAACTTTTAAAACAGGCCTCCAAGACAGTCTGAACCTATTGGTCATCTCTTCCATTTTCTTAAAAAAAAAAAAAGAAAGGATGCCAGCATAGTTGTTTGCTTCAGGATTTCTCAATATTTCCTTTTGGAACCATTACTCAGGGAAATACAAGCTCCTGCATGTGCAGTGGATGTGGTGCTTGCATGGGAAAGATGGCAATGGAGTCTCAGCTCCCATGTTCTTGGTGTTGCTGATCCAGACACAAGCCATGCAGAACCTGGGCAAGGCAGCCACATATTCTGCTGGCTTTACTACAGGATTCTTATCTCCCAAAAGCTGGAGCTGTGCTGATTTCTCCTGATATCAGGAGATATCAGGAAAAATTTCTTTACTGAAAGGGTTGTCAAGTGTTGGAACAGTCTGCCCAGGGCAGTGGTGGAGTCCCCATCCCTGGAGGGATTGAAAAGGCCAAGAGATGAGGTGCTGCAGGACATGGTCTAGAGGTGGCCTGGGCAGGGTCAGGCTGGGGTTGGACTCGATGAGCTCAAAGGTCTCTTCCAACCTAAGGGATTCTATGATTTTAGGATGTGACAGGTGAGAGCATTGCTTCTGCATTCTCCTGCTAGTGGAGCTGGTATTCAGCAGCGTGGAATCCCTCAGCATCTGGATTTTTCCCTCCCTGGATTTTTCTAAATGAGACATTTTGTCATTAAATTCTTCACTTCTGCTGAAATATCCTTGTTGGATGGGAACATTCCCCATCTATCTCCACGTAATAATCCAACACTGGTATACATGTTGGTGTGTAATACTACCAAAACAGTTTTTAACCAGAGTAAAATAGCAGAGTTTCCTTATTTTTCCTGTTCAGACACCCCAGTTATTGATTTCAACCACACCATCCCTCCACCTCTGCCCAAGGATTTAAAAAAAAAAGTGACAGTCAGCGTAAGGCAGACACAGGGTCTTCCAAACAGTCTAATCCTCCTCCTGCAGTGTGGGTAATTACGTGGCACTTCTGTTTATTTTAACAGGCTCTTATCTCCCTGAACAACTCTGTTAGTGACCTCACCCTCCCAGAGGGCAGCTGTGACATCATCAAATGGTGATACTACTTCCTGATAATTTTAACCCCTGTCATAACCGGTTATAAATTCATAGTGAGACTTTGGGTTACTCTACAGACTTCTGAGATACCCTCATTTTCCCCTTGTAATACAGCCTGTCTACCCTGGCCCCCATTACAAATGTTAAATTCAATGGGCATCAGTAACCGAGTGTGTGTTGGGGATTTAACACTCTAAATATAGTTTTTCTCTTCTGCAGCAAGATTTGGCAGCTTGGGAAGGGTGAAATGCACCGTATCACCTTGGTACTAGACATGCTCAGAACATGACATTGACCCAGCACTATTAGCATATTAGCTCTGCAGACTTACTGCTGCTGAAGAATGAGGGATCATGACTTGGAAATCTTCCAGTTTCTGGATATGCCACTCCCAGCCTTGATAACTTGGCAGTGATTGCAGTGTTGAAGAGATGCATGAAACCCCTGGTAGACTAGCAATCATTTCTAATAGGAATTATATGTCTTTATGTTCCCAGGTTGACTGTGAAGAGCTGGTTTGATGGTATTTTGCATAATTCAAATTACAGTCCTGTTAAGCTCCTCTTGTACAATGAGCTCCTTGGCAGTAACTTCTAAAATATAAATAAATCACACCAGTTAAACTGGAAGGCTTAAATTTCATTTCAGAAATTCCAACCATGTATTGTTCTGGCAACCTTTATCTTTCTATCATCCCGAAAGGATCTGCAAATTATAAATGATGGATTTTTTTTCTTTCACAAAATGTTAAATAATTTATCTTTAATGCATATAATCAACCTCTGTAGCCTACAGAGAGAATTTTTACACACAATTATAACCAGGTAAAGAAGGACGCTGTATTTTCAGATGTCTGACCTGGTAGAAGCAAAGTGTTTTATCCTCTGCTTATCCTCTGTACTCTTGTAGTAAATAGGCCAGATTCTTATATAATACATTAAAATGTCTTCTTTTTTTCATTCTTTCATGATTCAAAGGATGGATTCAAAGTGGTAAAGAAGAAAACAAGACAATATATTTACTTATAAAGCACCTTTATTGTCAGTAAGATGGGGCTTAACTCTATCAGAAAATCATAGATATTTTGTCCTAGCTTTGTTCAAAACAAATTGTATTTTTCCAGTGCGACAGGTGGGCAAAATAAATCTGAATCTATGTGAATCATAGAAATCCAAGGTTGGGATTTGGCTAAAATTTTCAGCTCTGGAGATCACGCTCTGTTCCCTGCAGTGGTACTGAAAAAGAGGAACCCAGGAGCACTCCAGAAATTAGATATCCTATAAGAGTGTTAGCTCCCCAGTTCTTTACTAACACATTGGCTGATCTGATAGTTAAATTTAGAGTTGCTCTCACTTTCCATGAGATTTTGCTGTAAATTAACTCAAGAACAACTTGGTCAGGAATATTGGCTGTTAGTTAGAAACTCTGCCCAAGACGGGGTGGTGTTAGTTGTTCTTGAGTGTGCAAAAGCAACACAAGCCCATTTCAAAGAGCACTTGGCACAGGAATATCAAGTGTTAGTGCAACTTAGTCCAGCTGAGAGTCATTATTTCCAGTGGCAGTGGAAAACCATTGAGAGCTCTCATGGGAAATTGTACAAAATGTTATGGCAGGAATAATATTAACCCTTGCCACTGTTTTATGTGAAATTTCCAGCCAGGGCCAAACTTTACTAGGAAATTACTCCAAGATTTTAGAAAATGATGCTTTTGCCACCCATGATTTTCACAGAGTAGGAAAGGAAAATGTTAAACTGGTTACTTGGTCTGTTCTCCTTCATACCAGCACAGGGAGCTAAAAGAGAAAAGCAGTTTCTGCTAACTTCAGGGTTTAACAAGACCGGTAAGAAAAAGGCAAGGAATGGAAAAGGCTCCCTTGTAGGCACACAGCTCTAGAGCCAAGGGAGGGGCAAATGGCACACTAAAATAGCAATGCAAGGATCTAATTTAAATATTCATACTTCTGCTTCTTCTCTAGAAATTAATACAAGATAAGGAATTTCAATGGAGTGAGAAACTTGGTGACTTATTTAACTGATTGAACAAAGAAAATAAGACTGGTTTGATTTCAGTTTAATATGGGTTTGGGACTATAGAGTTGTATGAGAAGCTCAGGACACATCTGAAATAAATTTGTTCAGTGAACACAGATTATTCTTGCCTTTAGGTGCTAATGAAATATTATAAATCTTCTAGAGAAAAATTCACAACTTAGGAAGACTCACGCTGTAAAAGCCTCTGAGACCTAAAGGATCAATCTAGGCACACAGCTCAAGATTTAACCAGATACTCTCTTTCAACTGAGATTTCTCATGAAATATAGACATAATTCTCTGCTCAAGCAAGACATTATTTTGTGTATGACTTTTATTTAAACAGCTCTCTCAGTAAAAAAGCCCAATGACCCACAACACACCGATACTAACTGCTTAATGAATGCTTTCTGTCAATAAACATTGTGAAGAACAGCCCACATATTGCTCTAATGGCATTGAGGGTAATTCAGAAAACAGTACCTCACTGATACCCCTTTGCCAGTTCAGCCAAGAAGCAGAAATATTGACTAGAAAATGTAACTTAGCTCAGAGGTAAAAATTGGGCTTGTTAAAAAGTGTGATTGCTGCATTCATATTTTTCAAAGCAGTCTATGGTTACGGGTTAGAAATGCAGACACCCCCCCCACCTCCACCACCTTTATAAGCCTGCAGTTTTGCTATCATTAATAAAGCCAAAAGGGAGAGGTGGGGCCACATGTGGTGTCAATACACTTTAATTAAGTGTAATAATTCCCCTTTTCCTGAGGTAGACGTGCTAAGACAGATTTCTCTTCAGAGATTTATGCCTCGCCGATCTATTTCTCGGCTTTTCCCTCGGCTTCGTGTGCGGAGCATCAGTGCCCTCTTTGGGAAGAGCACGATTCTGCAGGACTCGTCCAGCGACAGTTTCGAGTATTTCTACACGTCTGCTCTTTAAAAAAGGGGTTTTTTTAGAGACTGAGTCTGGAGCAAAGAGCCTTTTCATTTTGAGCTCCATCACATAAAAAGATAAAACCAAAACGGAGGGAAGCCTTAGCTGGACTTCAGCTGCTCTCTAGGGAATTTGTTCTTCATAATTTGATGGATTTCATTCATAATTTTATCTGTGAGAACCTCTGTGGTGCTGTCTCTAGACCTTTTGTAAGGCTGGGACATCATGGGCTGCAGCAACATCACGTTCAGACTTTTACCTGAGCACCCTCTTTTACTTTGTTGCCTGGTCCAGAGAATTAAATGTTCAATTTGAGTTGTTGAATCTGCATTGAAAACACTCATGGAGATATAGACCTTAGCTGTCTAGGTTTAGGTCTTTCAGGGATGTGTGCAGGTGGATTTATCTTTCCTTAAGAAGATGACATACAAAATTGCAACACAAATTGGCAAATATTCAAGGTGAAATATAAGGCTAAGAGAAGTGTGTTGTTTCTTTTTCATAGGTATTTGGTTCTTGCACATGACTGCAAAGTCACTGGAAGTTTCTGGTCAGCATCTGTGCGGGCCAGAGAAGCAGCAGAGTCGGAGCTCCTCGGAGCATCTCATGAGGGAGCCCCAGGCAGCCCAGGAGGGAGGAACCGAGGTCTGTTAAGCTGAGCTTTCCCGGGAAAGGGAAAGCTGAGGGAAGGGAGTGGATTTTAAAAGTGATCAGAAGCCGATAGCAGTGCCCAAAACTCTGGATTAAAGGCACTATTGCTCACTGGAGGTCACTTTTCATACTGAAGGATAACTCTTGCCTGCTGCAGGCTTAAAAATGCCATCTCGCATGCGACATCTGTTTTAGCAATCTCCTTCAAAAACAAAACAATATTCCCCCAGTGATCGTGGTACAACAACACAACCCCCTCTGCTCCTGCCTGATACTGGGAAGTTCCCTACTGTGCTGGAAGCCTTGTCCCGTGTTCATGTGCTCTGTTACCCCGTACAGGGCTCTCTCATTTGCACATTCAATACTTGGGAAGGATTCACCTGGGACCAGGAATGAACAATTTTGCTGAAGCGAGGAAACCTACAGGAAAGTACTAAGCAGACAGACAGGATTCAGGGTAAAAACAGATCCTGCAGAAGCTTTTGCTTGGTGATCAGTATGCATCAGATAAGCAGGAACTCTATCATCAGCTAACTTTGGTTGTGTAGCAGGTCCTGAGCAGTCCAGATCCTGATAGACACATTGGATGTGTAAATTAACCCAAAGTTAAAGTTTGCTGAATCCTCGTGCAGCAGAGCTCTTGTATAATGTGTTACTTTCAGTATTAATCTGGGCTGTGCTACCCATGCAAAATACAGCTAAAGTAAAGCTTGTCTCCCTGCAGAGGAATTTAGTTTCTAATTCCAGTATCACGAGGACCAGAGAAATATGATAATGGGACTGGCACTGTTATTGAGAAAGCAGGACAGTGTTGGATGATGAAATAGGGAGAAAAAAGAAAAGGGCAACCAACCAAACAGGAATGATGTCTACAATGGTGTTAAAAGAGGAAAGGATTTAATCTGCTATCTCTAGATCTCACCAGACAAGAATTGCCAAATCTATGTAGGAGTTGAAACTTTTTGAAGCGATAGGTGTGGAAGAGCTGTGTCAAACTCTCCTGATACACAGCTCCTTGGCATTTAATTTCTGAAGGAACTGAAAAGTTGAAAACAAAAAATCCTGGAGAAAATGTCTCTCCTCCCAGGGTGTTTGTATGCCAGATTTCCAGTACAAAAGTCAGCCCCAGATCAGGTGTGGAAAAACTGTCATTATAATGTGCGTACCTCAGCTGAGTGCTGCTTATAACAATGAGAAGCCTCATGTTATGTGAATGTATAGCACATATAAACAATCAACTGAATATAACTGTCTTTCAAAAGAACTTAAAATGCTTTAGACTTTTTCCTACATTAATTTATACAAATATCACACATGCTACAAAAATTGTTATACCTGGCACCTTATAAAGAAAACGTGGTCAGTTTGTAGCTCTCATAATGAGAAACACATCAGATTTCTTACTTAATTTCTAACACCTTAGTTAAGCTATATGCTGATTTAGGTTGGCCATACCTGCATCCAAATATTAGCAGACACACTTTGGAATTTCCTTTCATATTCAAAAGATTATTCCTGATCCTAATCCAACCTAATGTATTTGAATCCAAACATCCCAGTTTAGGTGTAATTCAAGCTTTCCTTGGTGGCTAGAAGCAGAGGTGACCCGTGCACTGTGAATGTAGAAGAGGTGCTTGCAATTTGCAAGTCCATCTACAATTTAAACTCACTAGTCATGTGTTTTATATTTGAGCCATTATGTGGTATTTGTAGCCTTTTTCCAAACTCCCTGTTGTACTCCATGTCCTGAGACTCTTCTGACTGCCAGGGGACGTGCTCACACTGGGAGCTGGGCTGGTACTGGCTTGGGTCTGTCTGAGCTTCATGGCTCCTTGCCACGGATCTGTGCCACACTGAACAAGTCACTGCAGGTTTTCTATGCAGGCAATAGTCCCTCCAGTGCAAGATCTGACTCTGCACAGCCTTTGCCTTCATCCACCAAAGAAACCCCTCCACAAACAGCCAGGCTCCTACGATAGCACTGCAACCCTGTAGAATCATATGCCATTGACGCCTCTGAGGCTGTTTAAATCATGTGCCGAGGATGTTCTTCAAAAGCCAGGTTATTACAGGTCTATATGGCAGCTTTGTTTCATTAGAACAACAGTGTGTTAAAATTGCCTTCATGAAATCACCCTCAAATATCTGGGCTCTCAAGGACGGGTCCTTGAAAGAGAAAGCAATAATCAAGAGGAAGCCAGCCAGCTACGGCTCAGATTTTATAATGTTTTCCTGCTGTTATTTTCACCACAGGCTATTTTATATTCCCCCCCTNNNGTTTTTTTATATTCCCCCCCTCTCTTTTTTTTTTTTTTTTTCTTCATGAAGCTGCATTTTAAGGTCACATCTGTTCAGGGCACATAATGATTTTTATGACAACTTTCCAGAGAACTTGAATGCAGAGGGGACCGCAGTTAGAAAGGTACATATCAGGGAGGTTTTTTCTCCATTTTGAGACTTTTTATCATGTTGGATTCAGATGATCTACCCTGAAGAAAGAGGTACCTGGCCTAAGATCTAACAGTGCCTAAAGAGTGAAAACATCACTGAAAACAAAGAGGTAGAGGAATACAGATTCAAGGGCAATAGTTTATCTGCAAAATGCTGTGGGTTTCCTTCTCATTGCAACCCAAGGATTTTGCAAGTAGAAAAGTTGCAAGCAAGAAAATGTAACAATATTAAAAAAAAATAAATCATAGGTAAGAATTATGAAAGCATCAAAAAGAAACTGATTTAGTGTGTTGTGGAAGGACCCAAATCTGGTACCACAAGAAGCAGCTCAATAGTGCCCTGTACATTTCTCTTTGCAATATGGTTGCAATATCCTGCACAACAGACCTTAACATGATCACAATATTAGCTGAGACACTCTGAGACCAATTCTTCATCACTGGATTTGTAGAACTTTTTACAGGCCCTTTTTGATCTTGGACAAAGCACGCATTTGATTTTCTTCTTTATCAAATAACCCCTAAAACCATTTACAGGCTTCACGGTAAACAGAACCCTTGCTGAGATTAAAGCTCTAAAGTAGAAACATGGAAAATATCAATTGCAATAAAATTGCTGCCTTTTGGTGAGCATACTGATTATACCATGCATATGGTGTTTGTGTCCCTGCATCAGTGCTGACCATGGGGCAGTGAACTTATAAAGAAAACGATGCTCCTTTTAGAGCTGATGCTCCTGTGCTGCACACTCCGTGTTGTCTGTGAGCACAAGGCCATGCAACAGCATCAGAGCTCGAAGCATCCCCAGTATGGTTTGTAACTGAATTAGTGCTTTAACATCCTATCATCTCCTGTGCTGATTACATGAAATTTTATCCTATCCTGGGAAGTTGTCCCCCTGGTCTCTGTGGTGTTTTGGATGTGCTTTTGTCTTGGAACTCTGAATCACCAAGTCATAGCAGAAAGATGTTACCTGTATACCCACAAGCTACAGAAAGGGACTCTAGCTCCACTTTTCTCTATGCCTTTTGCTTTTTTTATCCAATATGAATTCCAGATCAGTTGCTACTAAACTAGAAAAGTAGCATTTTAAATCCACTTTGTAGCAATGCAAATGGCTTTGGAAAGAGCAAAGCAGGAGCTTGCCAGGTTATCCCTCTCCGATGCAACACGCAGGAGATCATATTGTAGAAGTGCTGCATGAAATTATGGCAACTGGCTTCTGGGAGCTATACTGGTAGCTCTATCGTTCATGTTTAGCCTCCTGTGGGTGCATTTTTCAATTGATATCCCTTAAATAACCTTAATTATGTGTATGTTAAAGTGCCTCATACAGCAGGGAAAATTGAGGAAGACACTTATTAAAAAGAGGCACCAGCACATGTGGAATTATTTTTACAGTCATCCAGTGTGTTGATATAAAGTATTACATTTGAGTCAAACCTCATTTGCGTGAGTAGTTAAAGTGAAAGCCGATCTGTCTTTGCATTGTGGCTCGAATGGCTGTCCAATTAGCGGAATGATTAGCCCGGCTAATATCAACAGAACCATTCCTGTGTCAATTTGACAGTTACATCACCACACAGTTTTCAGCCACTTCCTGAGGGTTTCTGAATCAGACCCAAGAAAGCTGCAGCCCTACAAAATATCCCCATGGAGAAGGCACGTTTCACAAGCGTCGTTTTAGGAAAAGCCAGGGAACGGTGTCTTATGGAGGGCAAATATTTGTGTTGACATTTTTTCACAATTTTCCAATGTTTTTTCTAAACATATGATCTGTTGTTTTCAGCTTCTGCTTCTGGAAAGACTGCTGAAAAATTGTTTGTTTTTACTGAGATTTTACTTGACCTTCAATGCAAGTTATTGCTCGAGCTACTGAATAGTGGTTTATGTTATTGATATGTTTGCCATAAATCATTGCAGAGGAGCCTTAAAGGTGAGCAGGAATATTTATTTGTTTTATTTTCTTAAAAAAAAACAAACCTTGTTTAAAATCCCACTCATTAGCAGGACACGTTTCTTTGCTTACGTAGCAGGTTTACAAATAAATAAGTTCTTTTAAGAATCCCCATCCTTGTTTATCATCTGTGGTTTGGTACTTCTCTCTCTATTTCCTCTGAAGAAATGCCAGGACATCAAGCACAGGTCTGCCTTTATCTGACAAGCCAGCTTCTTCTCTTCTGCTTTGCTGTGAATCGTTATTAATTTCTAACATTTTCACCTGCTCCTTCCATCATGTTTTGAACTCTTTTCTGCAGACTCGGTGGCTGGCCTTCCAGCAGGCTTGCACAGCCATGAGGTCTTCATGAGCTCTTTGGTTGCCAAAAGAGGAAAGAGTCATGATCTTAGAGGAAGGATTTATATATTGTTAGATAAACTTGATTATCAGAAAATGTTGAGATCCTGCTTCCAAAAATATAGATGTTTTTAAAGGAATTTCAATGTAATATCTGCAAGTGGGAGCATCCAAATCTCCAAATTATTTTATTATATACATATATATTTGAATCTCTATATATTAAGTGTTTTAATCACTAAGTGGCACATTCAGTTGTTATAAATGTTTATTGCAGGCTGCACACATGGGAGATACCACAGAGGAGAGATCAGCGTTTTTTGAAGGTTGGATACATCTGTGTAAGATGTGTTTATGTCACTGTTTACAGCTGAAGTCATGAGACCTGCATGAGGTCAGAGCTCATTGTTTTCCTCTCCTGAGCAAGCCAAGCGAAGACATCCTGGACTGTGCAGGTGGCTGCTAACCAAGGGGAACCCTAGCAGATGCGGCAGTAGAGGTTTTAAATTTCCCCTGTTTCTAGGAATTTGGGAGGAAATTGTAGTCTTTGAAACTGGCTGAGTAGCATTTGTAGTGAACAAGCTGTAGATCATTTTCTTTCCAACTGAATGATTGTTGGGATATTCCATGTGATGCAACATGAAAGTTAGAATTTATGTCTCCTGTGAGCTCATGCTATTTTCCCTGGAAAACTTGCAGGGATGATATTAGTAACATCTAATTATGTTCAGAGTTGGGGATGCCACTCAGAGATAGGTGTGCCAAGCCTGAAACACCTCAGTGCTGAAATCCCTTACTGGTCTTTCTACATGCTACTTGAGTAAGAAGATGGACCACACTCAACCTCATGGAACACAAACCTGGTGATAGCTTCAGCCTTGCTCAGTCCTGCCTGTAGAAACTTTCAGTATATATAAGTAAAACTTCTCAAACATCAATTTGAACCCAATACTCTCATGTTCAAAGGCAACGACATTTGCTTTCTTCAGCATTCAGTGTTCCTCTTTTCTCTCACTCTTCCAGCCCAGAGAAAAGTTTATTACTCTAAATGGAACAGTTTTAGCAGTAACTTCATCAAGTGTTCTGGACAACTTCTTCTGATTGTGTTTACACATTGTTCTCAAAAGCAGGGCTGCTTTGAAGAGAAATTGGTAATTGTCCTATCCCAAGAATAAAACTAAAGAGAATGAACCCGGATAATGCAGGAATGTTTTTCTAATAAGCAATTCTACAGACATTTGAGATGTTTTTGGTAAAACATTCAGTAGCTCCAGGAAGTAGAGTCACTTCCTTATGGATTTCTAAAAAGTGGATGATAGGCATGTCCAAACCAATGATGGCAAAGCACTGACACCAGTGCTAAATTTGGCAGTGACAAATCTGGGCTGGCACCAATGACAATGAGTTATAAATGTTTTTTAAAATAACTTTGGCACCAGGTTTGGGGATCTGTTCTAGATTACCATTAATGCTGCTGTGGATATCTGGAATTTCTTCCATGGTTTTTCCTTTCCAGGCTCCCTACTAAGATCCGTCTTGGAGTCTGTAATTATTAGCTCTAGAAAAAGCTTTTTTACAGTATTATGCTGTAAGTGATCTTTTGATTCTTTTTCACAACACAAACTTGGGTCTAATCAACTTCCTTTTGTGGCTATATCATCTGCATTTACTTTCAAGATGCAGAGTGAAGCCAGAAAGACCTGATGAGTCCTTCCTTCATTCAGGAAAGACAGAGAGTAAGTGCAGGTACTGATGCAAACAGCATCCATCCAATTTAGCAATCTGTAATTTGTACATATATTATGTTTTAGTCAGTCTCCTTTTTATGGGTACCCATCTGTTTCACTTGCAGAGGAACCTTCCCTCTTTCCATCACATGCAAACAATCTCTTTTTTTTTTTAATGTATTTGTTTAATAAGAAATTCTTCACTTTATTTAGCCCTAAAGGATCCTCTGCAAGATGTCCTTTGGTAAGGGTGGAATCCAAGAACACAAACTGGATTCTTAGTATGGAATGGTAAAAATCACTTCAAATCCACAAAATTATTTTTGTTTACAAAGTTGCTAAATGTATTTTATTGTCAGGCATCATGCCCCATTATACTGGAAATGCCCAGGAGTGGAGTTCTTTCCCCTCCATGCCCTAAGCTGACATTGACTGAAATCCTTCCATTAGGGAAGTTTATAACAAGCAGAATTAGGTTGTTGCTTTTAGTTCAAACACATACCCCTTCATTTCCTCTAATTTTATACAATGTAAATAAATACTCAGTGGGGCTTGGAGGCTACTGGAAAGCACTGAATGCTGATCATGTGTTCTAAATAAGGCATTCCCCAAAAAAAGCAATGCCTTTAGGCTGAGGAAGGTAATTGTCAGTTGTCGAGGAGAAAGGTCGAGGGGTGCAAGTGGGCTTTTTCCTGTATTTGTCCGAGAGGATAAACAGCAGGGAAGAAATGCTCTGCTAAAATAAAACAAAGCAAAAGTATGAGGAAAATAGATGACTCCCCTGTTAGCTGGCAGGTTTGCCTAAACTGAACTGCTCCATAAAACTGATGGGCTTTGCTTAAGGGAAGAGGATGCTTTTTTTTTTTCTTTTCTGATGAAATATCTGTTTTTTCCTGAAGCCACTGTCCTTTAAGAGCAGAAAACCATGGTCTAAAGTGATTTGTTTCCCATGCTGATTTCAATATTGTTGAAAATGGAGCTAGAAACTGAGCACATTTATGTTTCACAGCATTAAATCCATCCCTTTCCCCGCTAAATAGTTGTAAAACATCCATAAAACCAAGGAAAACCAGTTTAAAGTCTCTTGTTTGCAACCAACTTATTATTTCCCTGAATTCAGAATAACAAAGCTATCACCACTCTTTCTCAGGTGTTTCAAACCAGAGCTTCAGACCTGGGAGTCTCCCTTTCTCCCTATGACTAGATCAGACACCAAGATTTCAGACCAGTCAGTTTTCCTCACTATAAGCCAGTCTTGCTCCTCCAGGTGAAAGACAAACTAAGAGCACTTACCAACCTAGAAACTGCAGAGAAGTCATTCATGGGAATATTTTGCCCATCACAATTAACACTTCCCCATCATGCACTGACACTGGCAAAACCAAGCTCAGAAACGTTAAAGAAATGTATAGATGTCAAGCTAAAGAGAAGGTTTAGCCCAACAGAATAGCGACTCTATTCTATTCCCATTTCTTTTCTAAATTGTTTGATGTAAGGCACAACCTTGCTTTAATTTTAGGTTTTTTGGCCAGCTTGGAGAATTTTAAAGAGATCATAATGATCCCTAAATCACAGATAACCGAACCTATAAAACACAAACTCCTGTCTCCTCATAATGTCATCTCTTGCCAGCTCTCTGTCGGGAATGATTTTCAGTCAATTTGATCTTCAATAAATAATAGCCTGGGTAAACAGGTGAACTCACAGTAGGCAGACTAATCCTCCTACCCCCTTCCCTAACACAGATGTCTCCCAGGGACAGCAGGAGGGACAGTTATGAGATTGGCAGGCCATACAGCTGTGTCCATTGCACTTTTTCAAGGACTTAAATAGCCCTCAAGTGTGATTTTATACTCTAAAACATCCTAAAATATGACCACATCCTAAATGCATTAAAGATTGTTCCAGGGCCCCTGTGGTTAAATGGAAGAACCAATATCCTTGAGTAGCTCTAGAAATAGGAAAAGAAAACTACATCAAATGTGGA
Organism: Heliornis fulica; assembly: GCA_013399135.1. Classification (NCBI taxonomy): domain Eukaryota; kingdom Metazoa; phylum Chordata; class Aves; order Gruiformes; family Heliornithidae; genus Heliornis; species Heliornis fulica. The sequence continues at coordinate 477,994 of VXBZ01006903.1, read as the reverse complement.
GAAGACTATCACGGTGAATAAAGGGATATGCATATTTTGCTTGGGTTTAAGGGAAGAATAGGGAATCAAATATCTTGCCAATATTCAGGTTCATTTCTTCCTGTGGTTTGGGACAGAGAAGGGATAATGAAGACTGATCAAAATGAGCCAGAAACTATCGTACAACGCCTTAATTCCTTAGACTGTCTTGAGAAACAAGACGACAGACAGATAAATAGACTCACGCTCGCCTAAAGGCAGGCTCTTTGTCAAATTTGCACCAAGGTTTTTATCTGATAAGAACTTATATTGTCCTCAAATTTTCTCTTAACTGCAGATTCAGCCCTGAGGAGCATTCTCTGTGATTTCCTTGGAGCATCTCACTAAAATAACTTTTATTTTTCCCCAGTGGCTTTGCTAACTCAAGGTTCATCCTGTTGTGCATTATAGTTCCAAAGTATTTCTCATGGATAGATAAGATTAATAGAAGCAGTTGATCCCTTAAGACAATTTCAGTTGACTAAAACTCAAATGCAGAAAGCTGGTTTTGTAGACTCATTGTTTTCTACATATATTCTTTTCATAAAAATACATTTCACCTAGTTTTACACTTAATGTCATTGTATTTGACATGTCTAGCTGTTTCTAATTTGAATTTTAAAAAATTAATCAGCAAAGCCAGGTAAAATCTCCTCCAAAGAAACTAAGTAGCCCTGTCTATCTGGAAGACTCCATGGACTGTATTGACTGTCAAGCCCTATAGGATGTCAAACTCCACAGAACAGCTGAATGAAAACAGATGTGTTCAGACCTTGTCCAGTGCTACCTTCAACACAAATGAAGCAGGTGTTTGGCTATTATCAGTTAAGCTGAAAGATCTAGGCTGTTTTATTCCCTTACTGTAGGCTGTCAGGCAACACACTTGAAGAATAAAATTAAGCTCATTCCCACTTCACACTTGAGAGATTTAGGTCTCACTTTCCTTGCCTTTCCACCCCATATTCCTTTCAGGACTTTTCCCTTTTTTTGGTCTGGGGCCCAGTAATTTGCTGAGCAAGATATCCAACCCAGTAATGGGACATAATCCAGTGCAGTGGGTGGTTGGATAGTAGTGGGGAGAAATTTGAACTAGCCTTGTTAAAGTAAAATTGCTTAAGCCAGTTATAAAAGTCTCTTTTTTGTGTGTGTGTGTATTTTCATGCATTAGAATTTGTTCCATATTTTTCATCAGAAATTGTGAAATTTGCCATGGTTTCATTGGTTCCTAAGTTTGATTTTGCAGATCCTATGCTGTGAGTTTAAAACTTGGTTAAGTTCTTTTTGATCTGCCTCTAAAATTACCACTCCTGAGCTGTGCAGTACCTCTATACTCCCTGCAATGCTTTTTGAGTGGAAAACCAAAGGATTTGAAATCCTCTGGAAGTATCAATTCTTCATTTCTTGAGTGTATCCTGGACAGGAGTTGTTCAACAGGAGGAATTTACAGAGTAAACTAGAAAAGGTCAAATAATTGCAACGGAAACAGTAATAATTCATCCCTATATCATTAATTAAATTTAGTCTTTGTCAGACTTTGTGAAAAATCTGACTTCAGCTCCCTCTGTTAGCTTCATACTACTTATTTGTAGTGCACTACTGTGCATAGTACTGAAGGGCATCTAAAGGAGTGATTAATGAAACCTGTGTATAACATGGTGATGGATACCAATAAATGCATTACATGAGTCATCTACCATTTAATGAGAATTAGATTCCAGGAATACTGTTATACTTTTGTTGCACAGACTTGCTCTTTAAACCCAAGACACAGATTTTTCTGTAAGTTTCACTTAGAAATTTATGAGGAGGTGATAATTTTCTACTCAGCATTAACAGGTAATTGATGAAAATCTTTAAATTATCAGGTAATCATTAAAAACTTTCTCACAACAGATAGGAGGCTTTTCCATGGAGTTTGTTTCTGTTGCTATTTTTTTTACAGCATGGTGACTTCTTTTCTTACTTTAAAGACATGACTATGTCTGTTCTGTGAAAGTGGAACTCAACCTCATCTGCAAAAGGAAACAATTCTGGTCTCATTTGAACCAATGTTGCTTCTTTAGTTTATTCTGAGACACCACAACTTTCTTGGACCGTCAGCAGCAAAGAGGAGGAAAAGGAATCCTGGCCTTGGAGCAAATTCTTCCCATGGTTCACAGAAGAGCATCCTCCTCCCCATCTGCTTTCCCTTTCATTCACATATTAGTTACACTATTTCCTGGATCCTGCTTTCACAGTTTCCTTTGCTGTAATGTGGTCGGTATAATGTGTTATAATGAAGTATAGGTAGAAGGAGACTGTAAACTCCAGCTGGATGAATCTTGCCAGAATTTATCTCCCTGCAGAGTTAATGAGATATCAGGGAGGTCTGGGCCATGGGTAGGTGGCACAGCCCAGTGCTGGCCACTGTAAACTGAAGAAATGCAAATGACCCAGTCACTTGTCATTGCTTTTATTGGTGCCTTCTCTGCAGCCTTAACGAAGGGCAGTGTTAGAAGGCAATCAGCACTGAAACAGATGAGAGAATAATAATTGTTAATAGATACCCTATCATGTTTAAAATAGTTGGGCATCTTTTAATTATTATTCTAGTAATACTTTTGCTATCTAGTAATAATTTTCTCCCTGTTATTCTATAACATTGTTCCTTCCAGGAAAGTGAAATACTGTTGTACAGTATACACTGTACAACAGTGTATTATATTGTCCCTTCTGGACAATAAAAAAGAAAAAAAAAATCCAAAACATGAATAAGCTACTAAATATCTCCTATTTTTTCTGAGTGCTCCTAGTCTCTGCAGTTTCCACTGTTTGCAGCGTGCCTCGTTTCCTCATCAGACTGCAGCCCAGTCTGATGGGCTGCAGTCTGATGAGGACTGCAGCTTCTCCTCCCTCATTGAACCGTGTGAAGGGCTGAGATTTTCCATTTTAAGAAGGAACAAAGAAGCACCAACAGATCAGTACTGGCCATGCAACTCTTTGCTCACTCTGAGCCAAATCCCCTTTTGTTCCCCCCAGATCTGGTTTCAGCAGCCAGCTGGTGCTTTGCCCATCCACCACATGGTCTTGGCATCCTCACAGATGAGTGAAGATTGTGTGTGGCCAGGGGACAGGAGCCACCATCTCTGGCATGGGAGCAGCTCTTGAGGGACCCTGAAGAGGCAGGTGCACCTCGGTGGAGCAGTTCCAGCTACAAGCTGGGATAAGTGATTTCTCTTGCACCTTACTCTTTGGCTTGTCCTTTGGCATATCTTTGGTGCAACTCAAGCTCTAGACCTCAGCATGCATCCTTTTTTTTTTATGTGGAGAACAGAGGCCATTCGTATGAGCTGTTCATTACCCAACACAAGAGCTTTATGCTCCTTGCAAGGCTCAGGACTCCTTGTTGAGTAAATGCCTGAACTTTCCACACCGTGAAACATGGATGAGAAGTGCTGAAAGTGATGCTGGAATAATCAAAGACACCTGTCACTGGTAGGAACTATTTTCTAGTCAAAGCACAGCTTTTGCTAATAGAGATATACAGGATCATCAGGACTGCTCATAAAACTGAGGCCAGAGTTTCGGTTTTCACTTTGTGGGCAAAGCTTTCTTACTTGCTTCCCTCTCATTCAAAAATAGTTCAACCCCTTTGCTGGAAATATTGAGGAAAATGTTATTTAAAATGTTAAATAGGCTCCCTCCCCTCAAATATTTGCCAATATTTGCCCCTAAAATTTAGGTTTAGGAGAATTTTGAGGAAATGAAACATTCATGAGATTTAGCCAAATGTCTACCTTCTAAACCATAAATTGTATTTGTGGAAGAGTCTCCTACCCAGCTTTACCTGTTTCTTCATTTCTATTTACCAGATCATGCTATTTTTTCCTAAGTTTTCTAATATCAGCTAGCACACTCCATGCATCCTGGCACCCCTCATGAAAGCTGTGTTTTACCCTGGTTTTGTTTGTTTTTTTTATAAGAGACTGCCTGAAAATGACTTTTTTGCAGACCTGATTTTTAGCAGCTCTTTGATTTAGGGCTGTACTGCTCACTTCTCTCCTAAATTGCTTCATATGCTATTGATTTTCTTCCTCTCCACTGCAGTAATCTTCTCATCTGACTGATGTGAGATTTTGAGAGCCCTGTGCTGAGGCTTCCTCCTTCCCTTCCAAAAGAGTTCAACAATCTCTTGGTTTGGGTTTTTTTTTTCCTCTCTTTCTTTTTTTTCCTTACATCATCCTCATGGCTCACATCCTTTCTCTGCATCTCCCTCCTGATTCATTATGTAACCATGAATCTCTCTTCAAACACAGAACATCTGGGGATGGAAGGAGAAGGGTATAATTACTATAACATGTGGTAAGAGCAGCAGATTATTTTGGTATTATCATAGCAACTTCCTTAAATTTCTCTTGCTTCCCTTTTGGCATTGCAGATGATAGAAACTAACTGAGTGAAATGTTTCCTTCCAGCTCTCTCCAGAGGACAGAACACAGGTTCTTGCCAGTGTGCTGGTGGGCAATATAGAATCCACAGTAAAGGTCATCATTTGAAATCCACATGATATCAAATGATGCCATAATTATTAGGTGCTGATATCATGATGCTCCCTGTCAGGAGAGCTTGCACTGAGATAAGTGGCCCTCTGCTCCACAGATCTAAGAAAAAAAAGAGAGCAGTGTTTCAGTACCATCAACACCACCACACCTTGGAGCAGGTCCACCAGGAACAGGTCCATCTTCCCCACAAGGGGATATTGTTTAATAAGTGATAGACTGCTAGGATAAGAAAGACCCCTAAGTCTACAGTATCTTGTCAGAGATTGGTTTCTGTCCTGTAAAGCATTCAATTACCTATCAGTCATCCCTGCTTTGGAGATGGTATTCTGTAGGAATTCCTCCATCCTAAACCCATGGTGAAAGATATTGTGCATCAATCTGATGAGGAAGACTTGCATTTGGTTTCTTAGCAAATAGACTTTACTGTGTAAGAAGTCACCAATATTTTTCTACCAATAAGCACTCTGAGATAATTCACCTTAGCCACGTGTGTTGACCCAAAATGACCACTAAACCTATGTGTGAGGCTGATGTCACATGGTGTTGGAGATTATTTGGTGATCAGAGTGTACATCAAGCGGTGTGTGAGCAGAAAGGAAAATACACATGTATTGACCATTCAAATTTGGGCTTGCAGGGAGCTGTCTGTGCTCCAGTGAATGGTATTAGGCATGCTGTAGTGTTATTTACATCCATCAAGGTTGAAAAGGGATGGTTAGCAGATGGACAAGCGTGAAATCCTGCTCTCCAAGAGAAGTGCAAGAGATACTAACATAGTTCAAGATCAGTAGGCTCTTTTGTCCTGCTTTCCTCCTTGTTACATTGCTGACTGGGTCTTGCCTGCTCTTGTAATTCAAATATGTACTAATGTAAATGCACAAAGTTTCTTACACTTCTGTTTTCTCATTGGTACCTTTGTTATTTATGGTAGGCATTTGCAGTAAAGTGGTTACTCTCCCTTGGGGTCCCATCTTCTCCTCCTGTCATGCTCAATCCCACTGCAGGGACAACTCACGTGTTGAATTTATGAGACTGGAATAATTTTTAGAAGAGCTCACGGTGGTGCCATAAACACAAGTTCCAGCTGAGGGAGAAAAGAGTCTATTAGTGAGCACCTCTTCACAGCCCCTCGTGCTAGCAAGGGAAGCAAAGGAGATTGATGGCCTACAAGTATCACTGGCATCTGTGTCTACATCCTCTTTTGTTAAACCTTGGCAAATAACAACAGATACTATATGCTGTAATACTTAAAGCTCAGTGAATAGTTCATACAGAAATCCACATTAAAGAAGTTGTGTTTCTATCCATGAATTATCCATGAGCAGATGTCAATCTTCTAAATGTACTCGTTATTAGAAAGTATTCATTAGATAATTTCTGCAAATACTTTTGGGCTTTCTCTTTGTTCTGAATTCAGTTTCTTCTTTGCAGCTAACATTAGATGCTTCATGCAGAAATCAGAGAGTATGGTCTTCTGATTTCTTTTTGGAAGTTGCTAGGCACCAGGAAGAATATGTAGTAAGTGGAGATGCAAATTTTCAATTGATACTTGGTATGGTTTATTTATTACTGTTTGGCTGATTTTTTTTTTTTTGCTAGTTGTCACATTTTCCAGATTATTCATGTAATACATAAAAAATGGCCACAACAAAACTATCTGCAGAATTGATACCAATCATTGCCCAAATGCAAATATATATATGTAAATTGTAGTAATTTCTTCACTCTTTCCTATAGCCAAGTCCCTGAGTAATATCTGGCCTCTCTCCACATTATTTTATTCATATGTCTCGAGGCATCAAAAAGTACTGCACTAAGTTGTCATGTTTTGCTTTCTTATCAGTCTTTAAGGGAAAGATCCACTGTGAGTTTTTCAGCAGTAATGCAGACATATGATATCAATTTAACACTAACACCATGTGGGACTCATTGGCCTGACTCATGGGCTGCAGGTTGGGGTTTCTCAGCAGTTACCATAACCGCTTCCTCTTGCTTCTGCATCTCCCCCAACCTCCCTCCTGGCTGCTTTAGCCACACTCCATGTTAAAGCCCAGTCATGGTCCATGCTGCAGTTACCATGCTAGCAGGTAACCTTAACCTTCACTATCTGTGACTTTAGCCTGTGGGGATGGATGAGGTGTGATGATTTTAAACTGAAAGAGGGAAGATTTAGATCAGATATTAGGAAAAAGTCCTTCCCAAGGAGGGTGGGGAGGCTCTGGCACAGGGTGCCCAGAGAAGCTGGGGCTGCCCCTCAATCCCTGGTAGGGTTCAAAGCCAGGTTGGATGGGGCTTGGGGCACCCTGGGCTGGTGGGGGGTGTCACTGCCCATGGCAGGGGTGGAGCTGGGAGGGTTATGAGGCCCCTTCCAACTCAAACTGCTCTGTGAATCTATGATTTTATGGTTATGGTTTAAAGGTTGACCTCAGCTGCTGTTTGCTCTGCACAGAAAGCGAGGAACAAACTTCTGATAGTCATTTACTGCCTCATCTCTGCTGAAGGAAAGGTATTGAGCAACTGGGAGAAATTAGTGGACTGCTCAGGAATGACACTTAAATCAGCATGACTGTTCCCAACCGGACCCAAACACAAGTTCATTCTTCTTATCACCACTGCTATGAGAAGCTGCTCAGGGATTTTGTCTCTTAGACTAGATAGAAGATGAGGAGGGTGAGCTGAAAAGGGAGAAATACACCCAGGAGTGGAAGTATAATGGTCTCTAAGCTGCTCTGCATTCTGTAGAAATCTTTCCATATGGCCTGGGCTGTTTTTTAACAAAATAGTGCAGAGCTGCCAAAGACTCAGAACAGATAAATTTAACCTTGTGTGAAACACAGAGGACAGATCCTTCTCTGGCATAGCTACCCTGAAAAACCACAGAAAAAGGTTGCTTTCCACCAGCTAAGGATCCAACCTAGTGTATATGGCTTTAGAGGATGAAAAACCACTACAAAACATGAGCTCTCCTCTTGGCACTCATCTTGAAGGCCAGTGGTGGCTGGCGCCGACCAGGTACACATCTCACACCAGCCACAAAGCTGATGAGCAGTGAAGAGACACACTAGATGGGGATGTGACAAGTGGACTATGCAGAAGCAGAGGTAAAGTGATTTGATTTGTCTTTCAACAGAATATTTCTTATGGGAAGAAACATAAACTAGGTCTGTACTTCTCATCAAAAGCAGAAGATTTGATGACGGGGTAGTTTGCTTGCTTGTTCTTATTTGGTTTGTGGTGTGAGATTGATGAGTTTTTCAGGTGCAGTTAGAGGGAATAGCTGTATAACCCTGCACAACACTATTAGATCAATCACAGCAACATACTTGCAGAGAAGCATCCGTGCAAAAAAGCAACTACTGCCTCTAACTTGGAGCTGCAAATGGGCAGCTTGCCCAAGAAATGACACCATCTAATGTCTCCTTCATTTTAGGTAGGTCTTGTGCTTCATGACAATGACATTTCTTGATATTACTGCTCTCCTTTAAAAATATTTTTGTCTTTAAAAGAATTGTTGCAATCTACAGATGACACTGTAAGCAAAAAGGAAATAAAACATATATATCCTACTTATACATACTGGTCTGTCAAAAGCATATCATTTGTAATTCTAAAAGACTTTAAAAGGCACAGATCTTAGTTTCCTAAAGGGTCATTTGATTTGAGGATAAAACAGAGGATGACATGAAGCAACCCCACTGCTCTTCAGGGAAGCATTTGTACTACTGGTGCATTTAGCCAAAAAATTAAGGTTCCTTCCACTGCTCAGTGTCCATTATCCAAAAGAACTTCACACTCACACATGGGCCAAATTCTTCAGACTCTTCATAAATTCATCTGGGTGTTTGACTAGTTTACAGGCCAGGGAATGAAGTTTCTTATATGGGAGACAATGCAGAAACAGGATTCTGTTCGCCCTGTATAGACATAACAGAGGAATATGAACCCAGCTGCTAAATTGAGGGTTTGGGGTTTCTTCTTGTTAGTACACAGAGGAACACACATTTCAGACTTGCTACACTTTCCACCCAAAATTATATTCTGGACACAGGCATGTGCTCATAAACCACATGGTAACATATTTCATCTCTTTATTTGCTCTGCAGACCCATTTTCTTCTCTGACAGCAGAATGAGAAGCAGCAATGCTGCACAATGAGTCGACCAAGGGGTTGTCTGCAATAGCACAGAGGTGAATTCTCTCTCTGTCTCAGAAAAAGCTTTATCACAAAAGCTGTCAATGCCTTCCAGAAGCTCCTTTTTGCCTCTTTGCCAGTCATGACTGCAGTCAACACTAGTTTATACTTTCAGATCCCTATAGAAAGGGAATGATTTCTCACCCAGTCCATGAGGCTCCATCATGTTACCATGCCCTTCATGAATCCCATTGCTGATGCACCCCATGCTCCTGTTCAGCAGTAGGTCCTACCCTAAATTGCATTCAGCTAATATCTAGATTGCCCTTCCACTAAATGCATTTGAACTAAATGTCAAAGCAGATTAAAACAAAAGCACCATTATAAATTTCAATCCTATTTAAAAAAAAAAAAAAATCAAACCAAACACACAACATTAACAAGGCCCCAAATCTATTTAAACAAATTCCCACAGAACACTCATAAACACTGCAGCTGTGGGGAAACTATGCACATCTTTCAGGTAAGTTCCAGGGCTTGTTCAAGAGGGAAGAGATCTTGCCAGCCTCTGTTCTACAGAGGTTTTATTGGTCACAGACTTCCTATTAATTAGCAGGAACATCAGTGATCTCGTGGGTTGCCTCTTATTTCTGAGGTGTTGCCTGCTCTCCCTCACTTGCTGAGGCTCCCAATGTTAAAAAGCTGACCTCAGGCTTTGGGGATTCAATAAATCTGTTACCACATTCCTCTGATAAATATTTTCTCAAGCTGTTTAGTAGAACTGAACAGCAAAGGGAACTGCGGGTTGTAAGAGTGGCCAAATAAACATTCACATTGGGGAGTTGATTTTCCATCAGCCTTGGTGCTGCTGGAGCTGGCCACCATGGGATGCAGGCTGCCTCCAGCCATGTGGGTGCTCATTTATGCTCTTAAAAGTACACTGATGTTCAAGAGATGAAAGGTAACCCAGGAAAACTCATTTGAAAAAAGGCTCCTGCTGACCTTCTGTATAAAACAAAGGAATCAAACGGTGCAGGACACCCAGCAAGGGAGCAGCACATTCAGTCTAGTGTCCTGGGTAAATTCCTCTTTGCCAGGATGGATGGGCAGCTGTTTCATGTCAGAAAAGAGTTTGAGTCACTTTAAAAAACTTCAGAGCTTTTAATATTTATTTCCAGCTTCAGATACTACTCTTCTCTCCCTTAATTCTCAATATATCTCTCAGATTTCCTAAAATCCTGCTCTATTAAGTGCCCCATTGCCATAAATTCAGCATTGGCACTGAGCATCATGCAGGTAACTGGGCATCTGTGAGAATGAATGATCTTTCCCTGGGTCTGAATGGCCAGGGCTATTTTATGCTGAGTGGAGGACTAGTTTGGATCAAACCTTGACAATATGTAGATTCATTAATTTCTTTTTGTCCCATTTCTTGTAAAATCCAAGCATTGCACCTACCTCAAAAAGTATCTAGTAAATATCTAGCACTCCATTTTAACATGGACTCAATGATGAAATTACAGTTTGACTTGGGCTGGGCTGCTTGACTTAGTGTCACCTCTTCTCTGCACTGTTTCCAGCACCTAAAATGAACAAAAATAGAACTTTTGTTTTCAGTTAAATTCTACAGAAAATTGCCTAAATTCTTGATTTTAAATTTTGTTTTTTTCAGTAAAAGAACACTTGTTTTATTACATTGTGTTTAAACCTACACAAAATGGCTACAGTCTATGGTTAGGTGGTTAATTATGGGTGACAATAGGTCTTATGTCCTATGTATTGATATCGTGGAACTTGACCTATCAGGACTTCTAGCTCCCTGGCCTCATTCAGTAATTAATTTGCCATATGGTTTCAAAAACAACAAGCAGGGTTGTTTGTCTCCTGGCATAATGTGTTTTTAGGAGTCTCCATAAAGGAGCTAGAAATTGCTAGAAGTGCATCAAATTGCAAAGAAAACTATTCCAAAAGTTAAACCACAAGTTATCAAAAGCATTCCCTTCAGCTAGCATTGCCTTTCTTGCACACTCTCATAAATAGGAGCCCAGCAAAGAAAGAAACTGATAAATTAGACATAGATCTATGAAGAGAAAGGGAGCCAGAGAGCAATACCTACAAGACATATGTCTTTATTTACTCAAACATAAATCAAACAGAACAGGAACTTCTGCAAGTAAATCGGATTCCATTTGTATGTTTTTCCTGACACATAAATCTGGCTGTAGCAGAATGGCATGAATAATAGAGGAACCCAACTCCCACAGTGACTAATCTTTCATTGAATCTGGACTGATAACTTACCCTGCTGAGCTGGACTTTGGTGCTGCTGTGGTGAATCACAAGATCATGGATGTGTGAGTGCTAGAGTGTTTCTCTTGCTGAAGGCAAAATGGCTTGGTTATAAACTCCTGTGTGCTGCTGTAGATCCCACCTTTATTAATGTTATTTGCTAGTCAGAAAGGGCTTTTCCTTCCGAGGCTGTGAAGAAAGAGACTGCAGCTGTGTAGGTAACAAGTAGGAAAACACAATGCAGGGGTTCTAGTGAGAGCAATGTGAGAAAAATTAAACCACTTGCAGGTGTGTTAGTGCATGAAACTCCCTGTGCTCAAAGGTAGCAACAACCCAGCTATCCTCCAGGATGTGGGGAATCATCCCTTGGAGTGTGATGGGGGCTGGCTTCACTCTCCCCAGTTTCCAGGAGACATGTGCTATTATTTCCCAACACTCAAGCCCAGAATACACCCAGAAATCTGCAAAATGCTAAGGCATTGTAGCAGGACTTTGCAAACCATGCAGGGGTCTTCCCAGCAGCAGCTGTAGCCATGTGGCTCAGATACAGCTCACCTGGCTGACAACAGTTGTGTTAGATCTACGTGAGCTATTAACTACGAAGGGCTTTCACAGCCAGATTCATGAGGCGTTTCCAAGGGAGAAAAATCCCCTCTTTCTTAGCTATGTTTTGCTGTCCAAGCTGCTGAGACTGCAAATTTGACCATGGTATAACTTGAGGAGACCTTAGGTGAATCCAGTCTCACTCTTAGGAATGTTATCTTTTGAGTTTTGGCAAACAGAGGGTATTTTCATAGAGATTCCTCTTGCTCGCACTAAAATGGAGAAAGATGGAACATGAGAGAGGGTTTTACTCCTTTGGCTGACAAAGTCTGCTTTGAATAAAAAAAAAAAGTGGATCATGCAAAATATTATTAATGATCAAATCCACAGTTTTCACTAAGCCAGAACATTACTCAAGGTCATATCCCCTGAAATCCTCCTTTGACTGATGGAGTGGTTTCTTCCAGTTTAAACGCAGTCACAATATTATCCCTAATGTAAACTGGCAACATGGATGTTTTTGCAGTTGGTGTTGGTAAAGCATTCCCAAGAGTGGCAGATTACTTTCCACCATGGAAAAACAAATTCCACCCTCCCTGCCATCACCCCCAATTCCACTCACCTTTTCCAAACAGTACATTCAGTAGGAAATCCTGATGATGTTAAAGCTACTTCTGCTGAAAACCTGGCTACCTTAATTGGTCCTGTTCACTTGATATATGGCATTTTCTAAGTCAAAGTTTTCCTATGCTGAGCATCCATTAATTACATCTCCAATGAGGCCTTCCTGGTACTGTATCAAATCCATTAAAACCTATCTTGCGGGAATGGAAAATGAGTAAGCAGATCCATGAAGAATAACAAAACAAGAAGCTCCTCTGGGGTGTGTGAAAGACTACCTTAATGCAGCAGGACAGGCTGTGCAGGCTACAAACCACTTTAGAGGCTGGGAATGGAGAACAGACTTACAAGCAGCTCTTTGGAGCAGCAGGTTGGCAGAGTTACCTGGAATGATCACATATGTTAAGTCTGTTGACGCTGAGTGTCTCATAAATACCCTGATATAGAGCAGGAGGAGCACATGAGTGGCTCCTGCAGAGCAGGACATCGTGGAGGTGAGGGCAGGGAATCAATTGCCTGTGCTGGAAAAGGGCTGACTGGTTGAGGAAAGAAAAGTTGCAGAGAAAAGGGTAGGGAAGGAGGAAATGAAGGGACCCTTATTTAAAAACCTCAGTGTGGTTTTTATTCTGCCACAACTGGAGCTAATGGCTACGCTCCTCTCAGCTGTAAAGGTCCAGAAGACAGTTGTGAGGTTGATAGTTTTTTAATGACTTAGCAAAGAAGCCATCTGTAAGGACAAAGTGCTGCATTATTTCTAGATGTGAGTGATGCTCATGTGGTGTTCTAGCGTAACATCCAGTGAGTCATGGTGGGTATACTGGAAAGGGGACAAGTTGGGTTTTGTACCAACACTTGGCTGGCAACTTCAGTAGAACAGAGAGATGAATTTTCAAACTACAGCACACTGCTCTAAAAGATGAGTCAGCTAAAGAGGTCTTTTTTGGTAAAAAGCCCTTGACAACAACAACAACAACAACAACAAGCCTCACCAAAACCAGTTGACACAAAGAATGAGCCCCTTCTGAAGTGACAGGGAGAGGTTATGTTTCCTGACACTGTGCAAGACCTGCAACCAGGTCTCTTCCTGCTCCATTTACCCTTGCAGAAGCCAAAGCAGAAACCAAGGGCTCAGATTTCCCACTGCCCTGCTGCAGCCATGGACACAGGTATGGTTCTGGAGCAATGGCTTGAGAGGAAAAGCCATCAAAACCTTGTCATCAGAAGGGTCTGTGATGAAAAGAGCATGCTGACACCTTTATTCTCCACAGTCCTTCTGCTTTGAGTGTCTGGGCTAAATGTGAACTTCTAGTCCGTGGGATGTGAATCTTGGAAAATAAGAGTGACATCATTAAACCTGGGCCAGTAGTTCTAAGGATGTAGGATACATCTATACAATGCATTTTTTAGTCTGCTTTTAGGTAGATGTGAGCAGGCTGACAAAATGCCACATAGCCATGGTTAGGCTGATTTAACAAGCCTCTCTAAGAGAAAAACTTCAGTTAAGCTTACACATTCACACAACCTGTGGATTGAACTAGATTTTCCTTACACTGGGCTGATTAGACACCCTCTACCCTCTGAGAATTGCACAGCCTCTTAAATACCCATCTATTCATCCTAATAGCTTTGCTGTTTGCTTGTGGTGGTATCCATCTTCATGGACTTTGGATGTTTTAAATTTAGACATCAGTCAGCCTAGGCTCCCTTTATCATGAGAGGAGAGAAACAGCTCTCTCTGGAGAGAGATCTATCACATGTTAAAATAGGTGTCGAGAAACGAGAGATGGATAGCTCCTTGGAACAGCTTATTGCTCGAGATGTCTAACCAAAGTTATTGCACATGAATGTCAACAGCATCCAGCTCTCATCCAACTTGTATGTGCAGGTATCTGGCTGTACATTCACCCAACTTAATGTTTCTGTTCTAAGGTGTGGCTATCTATCTAGAGATATGTATGAAAAATAATTAAAATTTATCAATGGCTACAAAGGACTTTTCATATTTCACTGTCTACTTATCTCTGTTAACTCAGATAAATTAGGTCAACCAGGGAATGCAGCCCATGTGCTAAAATCATCAGTGGATGATGTCATGGCCAAAATGAGTCCTCTTTTAGGAGTTTAAAAGGTAATTGAAAGGTTATTTTTTTTAGAAGTTCACTTCACTTTTTCTAATGGGAAGTAAATGAGATTCAGGTCATATTCAGGCAAGCTCAGGGTGAAGTCATAGGGTGAAGAGATGGAAGATGGAGTTGAAGATTAATTTGATTAGGATTTCTTAAGATAATATTTGATTTTATGAGGGGTTTAAAAGCAGCAAGGTCCATTTACTAAGTCTGAGCTGTTCACTCATTTCTTTCCAGGCTACACGGAAAGGTACAGAGTCGTGGTTGGAGTTAGATGGTCACAAACTGAGAAAAATTAGTACCAGTTACAATAAGAATCTGCAAAGAGTTAGCAGAATAAGTGGATTTGATTAGATGCAGAGTTGAAGATTCTCTGATATCCCAAGGAGTTTCCTAATTTTTGCAATATTCAAGCCATGAACTCTTAACTTGGGTGAACACTACAAGCTTTTAATTCTACTGCAAACAAGTAAGTTATAGGATCCATGGGAAGAAGACAATTCCTTGCCATACTTGTGGTTTCCAAAAAAGTTACTAAAGTTAGGGATTTGTCTCCTGTTTCTCCCAAAGAAACTGAAACTTTTGTAACCAACTAAAATAGGAAATGACATGGATTCAAAGGATAAAATCACACTAGTAGACACAGGATAAATTCCATCAACACTGTATAACATCCACTGTTTGTGAAGCAGGGTAAGATCCAGTACACAACACCCTGACCAAGGGTGTAGGACCATGGAGATCTGCTGGTGTGAAAAAAAAAGTTCACTCTGAAACACAGCAAGCAGTCACCTGGGTTGCAGAGCAGAGAATAAACGTTTTGCTTTAGAGGACACTCACAACAGAGCAGGACATCCTAGCTCTGGGCAATCCATTAGTGTCACCAAAATTAGAAGACATGGAAAAAGGAAGGGGAAAAAATCCTATCTTTCTGTTTGCAATTTATGAAAGCATCCCCAAAGGTGGCAGGGCTATTAAATATCCATCAAGCTCTGGTGTGCAGGCACATCATCCGTGTTTGTTTTTGCAGGAAGTTTGGAGGGTCACAATAGCTTTACCATTGTTTAGCAGAGTCCTGGAGGCCTGCAGCAAGGAGTTTCTACAGGATCCATTTTATGTTTAAGCTGTGACAACTGATAAATGGCTCAGATGAAACCCACATGAACAAGAACCTGAAAGAATGGAACAATCAGTACTCCCCAGTATGCTGTGTGCCTCTTGGAAGCTTGAAATGGTTTATTGAGTCAACAAAACAAAACAAGGATTTTTCAAGGGGGTAATATGGCATGCAAATCTGGAGGAGGAGAAAAGTAAAGAATCTATGTGAAACTCTCAAAACTTTTTCCTTTTTTTTTTCCCTACAAAGACGCCTGAACCAATGTGATGTACTTGCCAGAAGAATTCAGGGGGATTTAAAGCTGAAGCCTGTGGTTTGATCCTTTTGTCATAACCACATACTTGTGAATACCCCACACTGTTGGGCATGCTGATGTGTTTGTGATCCACAGTCTAGGGCTTGCCCCCCTCTTCTCTTACAACAAAAACCATTTCTGGTGAAAATGCATGTAAGTCTGGAGATCAGTGAGCCAGCTTATGCACACTCTTGCTTTCCTCTAGGACTTTGGACAAGGGCCCAGTCTAGACGTCATTCTGCGAGTCATGCAGACGTTATTTTCCTTCACCTCTTCCAGGAGTTTTCCTTCCCCTGCCATCTTATCAAAGACTCAGTATTTAAACAGCTTAAGCTTGATTCAGCTTGTTTTTGATGAATTGGCCATGGATCATTTCTACAGGCAGCTCACCAGTCAAAGCTGGGGAGCAGAAAACACCGGCTTGGAGGCTGGGATGGGCAGTACGTGCAGGCTGGAGGCTGCACCCTCCTTCAGCAACGTTGGATCCAGAAGACCTTATGTGTCCATAGTGCATGGGAAACCTTTCCCTGTGACCAGCAACATCAGGACACATCTCCAAGCACCTTGGTTTCTTTATCACTGAACCTCCCTAGGTAGCTGCTCATGAGTGATTCACACATCTCCATTTAAGGTCTTTTAACTATTTGGTGGATGTTTACTATATTTTCTTACAGCATTAGCAAACTAAGTCATCCAGTTTTATGGAGCCAGGCACCTTGAAGCTAACAGCTTGCCTTGTTTTCTTCCCAGTGTGTTCTTCAGATGGATTATCTAGATTTCTTCAGTTGTTTTCCTGTTTACTCTTCCTAGAGTCCCACCAAGTTAGACTGAGCTATGCTGTAAGGGCTATAATAATGTTTACAGCTTTACACTAACATTACCTCACTATTGTCAATATTTATGCTGTTGTTACTGGGCAATTTACTTAGATGAGCACACAGGAGCTTCAGTTCCCCATCCACTACTATTTGCTTGTCTCATCATTGTAAATGCTGATGCAGTTATTAAGGAAATGACTCTACTGGGTGGACAAAAGAGGGCAAGTAACATAATCTGCATAAAAACAGGAATATGAACCTCCACCTCCAAAACCAGGAGCTACACTACTAATGAAGAACCGGTTTCTCTTAATTCTCTCCTGCATAGAGCACTGAGGAGCATCTGCATAAGGAGAGAACAGTACTTCTGTCTCAGTAGTGAGGATGGTAGGAAGACTGAAAATTAATTTAAAGCATATTTTTCTTCACTTCTTGATGATCCAAGTAGGCTTGGTCCTAATTTCATTTAGGGTTGGGAAGGGAGTTCAGGAAAACAAACGGATCTCTCCAGATTAAACATGGGTGGAAGTCTGTGTAATGAATTGAATTGGCCCTAGAATCATTTTGCTCATCTTTGCTTTAATGAAAATATTTGCAATGTGACTTTTGGGCCAAACGAGAACTGCCTCTGTTTGTTAAGGACCGCAGAGAATGTTTAGAGTAGAATTTTGGAAATGGCCTTGAATAATGTGGATTAGTGGCTGCCTGTGTAATTTAAACTTTGCCATAATTAAATACCATTGGTAATTAGCAAATAACATCTAAAGAATTAATTATATAAAAAAAAATCTTTAGAGAATGACCAACTAACACAAGGATCTCTAATACTAGGAAACTGAATGATCCTGAGAGTTGCCATCTCCTCTTCCCCTTTACCTCCAGAGTACTGGAAATCTCTGTGGGCCCAGTGGTGGGGAAGGATCTTGGATTTCTCCTCCAGCAGCCTTTGGTGGAAAATGGGATTGATCTGTTCTAACCTTCTGCCTAAACAACCTGATTCATCTATTTGGGTGCTCAAGAAGCTCATAGACAATTTGCTAAATATTCAAGGACTGTTCTCACTGGAAGATCCCTGGAGCATCTGCTGCCTAAGGAAGTGGGATGCTAAAGTGCTTTTTCCACCTGTGTGGGATTGGCAGCCAGGAGCGATATGGAGAGCACTGAAAGTTTTATTGTTGTGGCTGGGGAATGCTATTCCTCCTGCTGCTGTCTACATAAAGCCAGGCTGTATTTCTGTGAGCAACAACTGTGTCTTTGGGAACACATACAGAGACACATGGACAGAGGAAATAAAACAATTTAGGAAGGTGGAAGGGAAAAGACTAGCAAAATAAGAATTTGTGATTTACAAAAGAGCACAATGAAAGGCAGAAATAAAGGAGCCTGGAGTTTTATAAGATTATCTGAATTCATTTGGGAAGCAATACAAGAAGTGGAGCTTTGTGGCTCCAGAGACTATATTCCCTCAACTTTTATGTCTATTCAAATTCCTGGTGTGTGGATTTGTCAAGCTTAAAAGACTAGCAGACTTGGCAATCTAATTCTTTTATCTGCAAGCCAGGTAGGGCACAGGCAATGACCCAGCTTTCTCGTGTTCTTCTGCCAACGTTTTCACTTTACACTTGAAGAGACTTGGTGCAGAGGGTACATCGAGATGCAGTCTTTGTGTTTGTTCTGCTCTGTGGCAGAGACATACAAAGATGCCAATGATGTGTGAGGATTACGGGAAAGTCTGACCCTTTGTTTACTTCAAAACGAGCTGAGAAGGTCCAAGAAATGGCATTAAGCAGCACAAGCTGAACCTGGCCTGGGAAACAAGAGTCAAGGGAATAGCTGGTAACTTGTTTGGGCAGAGGGGTCGTATACTGACTCCTCACCCAAGACATCCATCCAGGACACAAGCATATCTGAAATTAAAAATAAAGTACCTCCCTATCCTCATTAATAAGATACCTGGGCAACTCCCCATCTTCCACGCTGTCTTCAAAGCTGGTTGGCCCAAGACCTTCCAAGAGGCATTCACCCAGCCTTTATTTACCTCAGAAGGAAGTAAGGGTGTAGGAAGGGCCTTCTGCTAAGGCATAACTCTCTCCCAGAGGAGAGACAAGGCTAGTGTGGAGGCAATATCCTGCTTTTAGCTGGCTAACACCAGGGAAAGCAAATTCTCCCTCGAGTGAGTATAGTGTGTCCACATCATCGATGGTGCAGATGAGCAGGATCTAGTTCTGTGCATGTTCCCAGTGGAGGGGATGAAAGGCAGCTCTGGGTCAGAAGCTGTGCAACAGTGCTAATATAACGCTGGGCCTGAACTATTAATCCCAACGCCGTGGGTGATAAAGACATATCCCAGCATGTGTGTGATGGAGTAAGGGGTTGAAACTGTCTTTCTCTTCTTTCAGGCGAGCATTCCAAGTTCTCTAATTCCCATTCAGACATAAATATGCATTCTTGTTGCCTGAAAGCTAAAATTCAATATCTGAAGGTATTTTGCACTACAACCATTGAAATCTAAAACTGGTCTGGGTTTGGGTTTTTTTTTTATCCTATCAGTTTCTGATGAGACTGATTAAGATATAGTGAAGTTAGATCTGGGATGCAGGGTAACACATTCCAGCTCTGCTCACAGTAAGCGTCTCGGATTTACTCCTGGATCCCAAGCGCTCCCCTCTGATACAGGATACCACATTCCCACAGAGTTCTTAAGTCCCTGCTATGCAGCAGAAGTGTGTGGTCAAGAGTATTTTGCATTGTTGGATAACAGATTTCAGCAATGCTTTCTCACATCTTCATTGCAGCAGAGGATCTGGTGTTTGAGTGGAGCCACAGACTCACTCTTTTCTCGAAACAGTAAAATCCCCTTCTTGTCCACCATTTCAATGTCTTCCTACACACACATGGACACTAGATCTTCTCCAAGAAAAAGGAATGCCTTCAAACATGAAATATTCTATTCATTTATGGCCTACAAGATTTTTGGAACTCCATGCTGTGCCACAGACCTTTGGCTGCAGACCTTTCCATCAGCCCATCCTATTTGCCCCTCGCCTCGGGACATGCTGACTCCATAGTAAAGGCTCATGCAATTCATTTTAATACCTGTCTGATCATCTCATTTTCATGGACCACCCAGACCTCACTGAGCTGAAAGCACTCTGGAAACTAAAAGATAGCCATATTTTCACCTTCTTTGGTTTTGGTTTTGTGGTTTTTTTCCATACAAATAAGCTGTGACAGGCTCACATTGGAAGTGATTGAATCAAATTAAACCTGTTTTCATATTACAGTATAATCTGGATGGACTTGTTTACAATAATTAGAACTGATTATGTGCCTCTGCTAAACTGGTGATTATGGGAGGTTCAGGGAGTAAAGAACTTCATGCTTTTCACTTTGAGAGTGTGTTAAAGCTCTTTTATACAGGAGACACATGGAGTGAAATGACCAGAAGAGTGAACTTTGATAAAATCTCCATGAGCTTAAACCTTGCACATGGTAAAAATCAACTTGGCTTCATTCAAGTCACCATGAAGAGGAACTGGCCCACTACATCCTTGTTTGAAGGAGGTTGTAAGCTCATTTTGAACATTATACAGTATGAAAGATAACAAGCAAGCAGGGAGAGCTAGGGAAGAACAAGGCACACCACAGCTAATGTATGATAAGGGATAAGGTGTGATGCACGAGGGACAGCAGCAGGAAGGTTTATTGTTAAACATGGAAAAATCATTAATAGGAAACTTTTCTTCTGGTTGTTTGTTGGGTTTGGGTTTGGTTTTTTTAACCATTTTTGGTCCTCTATAAATAAAAGGTTAGAAATATGTGTGAAGAGCTTTGTGTGATGGGATCGTGCAGCCACTGGTGCCCAGCAGCTCCACAGCCCAACCAAATTTTCTGTTGAATACATCAGGCAGTTACCTGAGAGCTGCTTGAGTCCAGGTCACTAACAGATGAGAAATACCTTTGAGGAGTCATTTGGATGAATGTGCTCAGATACTGCCTGGAAAAGGAGACTTCAAACATCAGAATAAGCATTAACCTCCTGGCCTAAGTTATATGTGCAGCAGTTCTGTATCAGTGCTTGCAGGAGGAGATTGAAGTCACTGGTGAAAAAATAGGGCCTTGTTAATAATCAGCAGGTTTGTCAGCATGTGATCTGTGCTTTCATCAGTGATTGAGAGATGGAGGGGGGACAGAATGGCTAAGAAAGAAAAAATGAACAGAAAAAAACCCAGAAGTGGGGAGACACCAAGGTAAAGAAAGCAATGAATCTTGCATATCATATATACAAGCTCCAGGGGCACTGACACTCATTGCCAGTGTCTTATTTGCATGGCTATTTCAAAAGAAAAAAATAAACAAGCAACTCCACAGCTGCCAATTAGTATTCTGAGGCTGTCTGAGATCTGGCATCACCCCTGGCATATTTGACTCTGGGACCTGCCAAGGCCACTGATAGCTAACAGCTGAATCCTCGAGCACTCAGTGCAGGCTTTATCAAGTCAAGGTGTCATTTATTTTAAGCTAATTTGCTAATTGCAATACAGGTTCGTTACTGAGACTGAGAGAACCTGCTTTCTTTTTCCTCATGAAAAGCATCAGATAAATTGTGTGAGAGCAACTGAGATGCTCAGCAAAAACCCCTCTGTGCTCTCTTAGCACACTGTAGTTCAGCAATGAAAGCTCTATTTTTTTTCTAGGGTTTCTCTAGCATTATGTCAGAGCATGATTTAAATGTAGTAACAATTGTTTGGCTTGCAGTCTGAGATGAACATGTGGTACCTTTTTACTGTTTTACTATTTTTATAAGTTAAGCTACATATTTTTTTTTAACTCAGAGTATCTGCAGTTCCTTGGGAGAACTTGCATTCCAGATTTCAAATTTTTTATTCTATGTTTGAAATCGAGCTTTATTTTCCCTTTCCAATTGCTTTACAAAAACATTTGTCTTTCAGTGTAAATCCAGATAAACCCATCCTGGTCTTGTCACCAGCACCCTATTTTAACTAGAAGTGGATATTAAATTACCTTGTCCAACTGGCTTATTGAATTCACTGTATCTGAGACAAGAAGTGTCCTATATAATTTTGCTGCTTTTCAAGGGCAAAACACTGCTGCTCTAACAGAAATTTCACAGTAACCTCTCCTTTCATGTAGTACCATTCACACACCCATTAACCTGTGATGACACAAATGTTTGTGGAAGTGAATTTGGAGGCTGCATGCACATGTGTTTGTGGAAAGCAAATGCCCTGTTTGAATGTGTGGTTGTTCCTGCCAAAGAGCATGGGCATTCAGCCAGGGGAGGAAAAGAAACAATGCAGAAAGACTGCTCTGGCTAAACAGGGCTCTGGCTAAACCCCTCTTGATTATTTAAAACTGAAACCCTGCACTTGTCTGATGTTGTTTTTAGAGCAGGACATGTTATCAGTGCCTATACCTTATATATGAGCTGGGAAGTGCACACAGAGTGATGAGATGATGTGTGTTTCTGTGATTGACACATGCTCAGGTAAGCAGCTAAGTCCTGACATGCTGCTCAGTTTGTGAATCTTGTGTCACTTGGTTGGTTTTATGTACAGGTGGACTAAAACTGCAACCTGAAGATCAAATTCCAACAGATCTCAGGATAAAAGGGAGCCGAGCCCATATCCTGCTCGATGGTGCTCTCAGCCTGTTCCTGCTCAATGTGTGACACCAGCCTTGAGCTTAATTCCAACAGTTACCAGTACTTACTTTGGTCCAAAAGCTGAAAATGCCTTTTACTATATCAATATTATGTATTGGCATTGAATCTGAACCACAATCCTGACTTAAAGCTGTCCCCAAACCATAGCTAAAACTCACCGTTTTGATTTATCTCCACTTCAGAAGTTCCTTTTTAAAGGCAAAATTCAGCTCAAAAACACTCAGAAACAGTTGACAAAATCAATCAGCACCACGTGAGATTTCCAGCAGTGCAGTTAAAACTATTCACCAGGATATCTCAGTGTCTTCAGCTTCCCTGTCCACAGTCCATTCCTGGAATGGAAGGCACAGCTCTTGAAAAATTGGATGCCCTCAGTGGTGCAGAGCATGAGAAGGGATCTGTACTGGTTGTGTGTATCCTAGGTGTCAGCTGAGGGAGATGAAGTGATTTTCCCTCACAAAGATGTGTGAGCATGGCTCTGCTGTGTGTGTGCATAAGGGTCCCTCAGAATCCCTTCGCACCGAGTTGTATTTTCTCAGGTATGCTCTTACAACTTGAGTAGCCAGGGCAGGTTACCAGTGAAATCAGAGCAGTGTAATTATAACGTTGTTATTATTAGGCATACTTATCCCAGAATAGAAACTACAGAAAAAATGACACCACAACAGCTACAGCAGTATAATTAGGCAGCAGACAGATGACTTAGTCATGCTGCGCTTTCTAGCACAGGCCTGTTGCAAAGGATACCCAGGAACACCAAGATGACTGTGCAGTCTCCTGTGCTCAGGCTGTAGGATCAGCTGCAGAGCTGCACATAGTAAAGGCTGAGTATCCTTAGAAATCTGCAGTAAAAGATCTCCCATGTTGATTGAAGATACAGACTTTACCTTTAATAATGGATTCGAGTCAGTGGCCCACAATGGAAAAACAATTCTCAGGCTACAGCGGAGCATTTAATATCATTATTTCTTGGAGGATTTGATCTATCTTATATGAAGTGCTGAAATCCAAAATTTAGTCTGCAGTTTCTCTTGTAAACTATTTATCATGCTGGGAAGCTCATCAGAACAGGATTTCTTGTAAGATTCCCAATTCCTGATGGCAGAAAATACCACAAGAGAAGACTTGCTTTATTCTAACAAAACCCAGAACATTCAGAGACGTGCAAAACTAAGCAAGTGAGACACCCTAAGTGTTTTGAGATGCACAGAAGGGGTTTTATTTAACATCTGTGTTAATGTGCCCAGGTCTCTTTGTAGTCCCTCTCTGCTCATAACAGACCTGATGGGTAAATTGCCATTTCTCAGCAACTCAGGCAGATTTCTTCTTTGAAGGAATGAGTTGTCTCTGCTGAACATATTCTGTCTCACTGAAATTGGTGCTACAAGAGGGCTCCACACCACTAACCATTTCTTAGAAAGGGCAGAAAGAACCCCCAAATCCAAACAGAAATTCGCTCAACTTGTCATTAGCGGTTAAAAGGGGACAAGCTGTAATATTTGATTCTGCTATGGTCCCACTTGCTCCTAAAGAAGGTTAATTTTTTTTTATTTTTTTTTAAACAGTGAGGTGCAAAAAGCAACTTGCAGCTTTCTCCTTTCCTGAAATTCATAAAGATCTTTAGTGCCCTCTACAGCCACACTGAATTCACCCGTATCCCAAACACTCAACTCACTTTTTGTATTCTTGTTCTTCTTTCTGTTTCTCAAGCGAGCTGCAATGTACAGTCCTTTAAACGAGCTTTCAGCACTGCATTAATCACATGCCTTAATGGGCAAATTCAGCTTTT